>JBAHVQ010220085.1:0-11177 GCA_036872915.1 Nanipora kamurai
TGCGAAAGGAGGAAATGTTGAGCCAGAATTATTACCTCCTTGTCGGTCATCGTTAAAGCTTCACGTGTCACGAGCAAATTATCAGACGGGAATATGGAGAAGAGCTATAACTGCCCTTCCTGACACCCCTTCACCCCATGGCCAAGGATGGGAAGTCACTGGGGAAGCTCACATCAAAATTAAGTGGCTCAGCTCTAAACCTGCACCGGAAGAAGTTCTTGAAATGTTAGCTTGTGTTTGCAAGAATTCCTGTACCATTGATTCCTGTTGCTGCTTGAAAGCTGGGCTTAAATGTACGGATATGTGTGCCCTGGAGTGTTCTAACATGGCTGCCGAAGATGAACTCGACAACAACTATGGTAATGGTGAAGATGAAGAAGACGACTATTGATCTAACTAATATTAACTACGACTTTCAATTTATAAGTAATAAAATACACCTAAATGCAAGAGCGTTGTCATATAAAAATAAAAAATAAACATAAAAATAACCTTTACAAATCGCATAAAGATAGAGCTATATCAAATTCAAAGGAAGTGCACAGTAAAACTGATATTTGCTCGGGTTATTCACAAAAAGCATTAGAAAAGGGGGACTAAGCATCGGTTCACACGTTTCTTTTTAGCTGAAAATGCACAGAAAGCTTAATAAACAATCAAAACTAATACTCAATATTATTTCAGAATCAAATCTCTAAAAATCTCCAATGATTCTCAAATTTCGTCTTTTATAGCACTCATTTAAAGAAATTCGTTCTTAGTTCCCTGCTTGGTTATTTTAAATACCCCTATAGATGTAAACACATTCCTTGCTACATTTTCTCACTAAGTTTGACAATTTTGACCTTTTCCCTTTCAAACATGGCGTTATTTAGCGTGTTTTAGAGCACTCAGCCCCAGGCCCCTGCTCGGTCAAGGTAAGGATATTTAAATCCCTTAATTAAGGAGGCAAGCTATGTTTGTGGGATGTCCAACACATGTTTTCGTATACCTTATGTAGTGAGGGTAAAATCCCAATATGTTGGATTTGGTCCCCTTGAGTGAGCCGACGTCAGAGCTCAGGTGATGGACTATCAGACTTATCCACTGGATAAGGTATCCAGGCTTTGAACAACCGAGCCTTGGACTTTTTTATCTTTTACATGCTTGATGGATTGGCCTTCTATAGCTGTACATGTATGCAGATTATCGGACATATGACTTCGACTCTGTCGAGACCCAATAATCACGTGTTCCTTTTATCTTTATTTAAGTTTATTTGTAGTCAGCCACTTGTGAACATTTTCCAAAGCGATGTTCAGTTGCTGTTCTATGTCAGCATATGAATACCCTTGACATGAGTAGGTCATTAATGTAAATGAGAAAGAGTAAAAGGACCAAGATTTGATCCCAGTGGCACACCACAAGTAACATTTTTAGCATCAGACATTGAAAGCTTGATCTTACAAATTTGTCGTCTTTGATACAGATAAGATTGAAATTACCGCAACGACCTTCCTCTCACTCTGTGATAACCCAATTTAGACATTAGAATTTTGTGGTCGACAATATCTAATACTTTTTTTTCAAGCCCAGAGATAAAACTGCATTAATGCTTTTTTCAAGTCCAGAAATAAAATTCATCATCCATTATGGACATCGTCATATCAAAAATTAGGAGCAGGGGACAGGATTTAACTGGTGCCAATCAAATGCAAGTGAGATTATGTACACCCATCACCAGACCTTTTCGCCCTTGCCTCGGCGCTTGCTTGCTTCGCTCGCTAGTCGGGACCTAAAAACCTCTGGAGCCAAGGTTACCCACAGAATGCAGTCACTTTAAAATGACATTACGAAACCTGACCTAATGGACTGTAAAACTAACGTACCTGCTTCTTTTTCTCTCTGCTATTGGCAACTGTCGACAAGGACTGCGAATTTCTAGGTTTCTGAACTTTTAACCATTCAATCTCTCTGTTGACGTATGCTTGAACAGATTTGAAAACATACTCCCAGCTCACGACGTTCTTTTTGCCACTGTCAGAATTTATATCAAGAAGTCTCTGGATTTCTGGTTGTTTCAATATATGTTTCATCTTCGCAGAGTTTTGCTACATAAGTTGAAAATAAAATAATAAAACAGGAATCCGAGCACAAACTACCAAAGTTATTCATGAAAGAAACCATATATTTTTCTGAGTTAAAATGGTGTTACATGGGGTAATTTCCGTTCACAATTTATGGCAACAGTCGCCATAGCAACGATCCAAACTCCTTATTTCGTCATATTTTTGGATTATTCTTCTTCCAAAGGATTTATGTACATGTTTTTAGGTTACAAATTTGCATTCTCCACTTTTCAGGAGACTGCATGGAGCCACCTTAACTTTTTGAAATTCGAAGATATTGACAAAACTGCGAAAAACATCTTTCTGAACTTTGGTCACGGTTCATCGTGGAGCAGCGAAGCGTGAGGAGAGACGGGAGCAAAAAAGATCACTTTCCCCGTTCAGTTTTTAACGTAGATTCCAAAAATCATAAATTCCACTAAAAACTTGAGCAAGAGCCTTGTGACAACCGCAAAAGGTAAAATGGTCCTCTATCTGGGATGTTGGACCGAATTGAGTTAATCCTCAATAAGTCTCTGTAGTCTTGATGTATTTCGACTTATTTCTTCGTTAAATAATAATTTCTATTTAAACGCGATAAAATTAGAGTTGAAACTGATGTTGTCGCGTTGCTAAGAAGTTGCAGTTGAGATTACCCGCTACGATAACATCTCTACTTTCGAAGTCGGTTTATTTGTAAGGGTCTTCCAATAAATAAAATAATTCTGCAGGTCAATACCAAGTTAAAATAAGAAACAATTGTTTTTAAGTTTTGTAATCTCACGCCAGATTGCTTTCACACTATAAAGCATAAGTTCTATTGTTACGGCATATGTTTTTCCTAATACAAATTGCAACGCCTCCTCCGGGTCTGTTTCTCTGACAACGAACGATATAATAACCATTTATGTCAACATCACGATTGCTAAAACATCAAATGATTACTGTTTACTTATACTTTACCAAGATGCTCAGGCAAGCAGCTATATTGAGACGACCGATTTTAAAACCTTTTAACTAGAGAAAAGGTTTGCATTGTTAAAGAAGCTGTTGCACGTGCAAGTTAGTCCTTTTTAAAATAGGTTGAAGGGACTCTGGGGACTTGCCCGAATGCAAGTGAAGAAATGTATCTCAATCTCACCAGAAGTCATGGAAGGCATTCTTGAGAAAGATCGTGCAAGCCGAATTCTCATTAAGCGACGGGTGAGATCTTATTGCTAGGACGCTAGGCCTCTCGTAGAACGGTACAGCCGACTTACAGTATTTACGTTTCCTACGGCATCATTACCCTCTGACTCAATAATAATGACTACAAACAGTTATACAGGGTATTCATTTCAGTTATATAACTAATATCAATATGGGCCCTGTCAAAATACATATAAATAAAACAATAATTTGAAATATTACCAGCTAATTACATATAAACAATTGAAAAATGTTATACACCTGCTATCTAACTGTAATTAATGGCATGTAAGTCAAATTAAAATCTAGAGTTAAAAATATTTGCTCCTTTATTAAAAAAAAAGAAAAAAATCTTGCTATGTCTCGTATCATAATGATGAATATCACTACATTTAATTTGAAAATAATTACTAAAATGATCTGGAACCTTTTTCTCTGTGCATTTGTTTACTAAGTTAATAACATGTTCCACCCGTCTCTCTGCCAACGGTTGCCATCCCAAATGGTCGATTATACACGTATCAAGAATTCCGCAAAAGCAAGATTTTACCGCACCTTCCTGCGCGAACGGGCGTGATTCTCGCGGGATCTCTGGTAGGAATAATACACCTATCAAAAATCCCGCGAGAATCACACGCATTCGCGCAGGAAGGTGCCGTAAAGTCTTGCTTTTTCCGGGATTCTTGATACGTATATTTCATCACTAGACATATTCTTCAATTTCTGCATTGCAGTTCTGCTAGCTCTTTACTGTAATCTTTCAGTCTTCATTGAGTTTTCCTTCCCACAACCATGCCGCGCAATGTCACAAGTCAGTCAGGAGATATGTTACTCCAGCCAGTTTTTGATATACTTTAGATGTAATATATAGTATTGTACATGACCATTATAAGATAAGGAGTCATGCTGGATGACTCCACAACACCGTCTATGATAACACCAGGGTTTTCAACTGCAGATGACACTAATCTTTGCCTGGTATCGAATAACAGACATTCCGTTTTCTTCATGTTTAACGCAAGATTATAACCCTATACTGGACACGATTTGTCCACATCCAGGAATGAGTGAGAGATGTAATGCATAATAAGCAATGCAGTGGTGTCAAGGGAGTTTACGCAAACACAACAGCAACATCCAGGACGATGTGTCCTTACAAAAGAATTTTTCCTTCTAGACAAAAAGAATGAATAATATTTAGTCCCAAGAGTATTGTTGACGCCATCCTGGTTGAAAACACGAGGTAGCTGGGAGCTTTTCCAGATTCACATAACGATCTCACCACTTATGGCGCGGTAAGTCGAGTGGTATTTTTGATCGAATAACGTTAACATACAAACTGCAACGGCTTAAAAATGTTAAATGCAAGAAAAACGAGTTTGTAGAGTTGAATATAACGCCAATGATGCTTGATATCCTTTCGATTTTTAAACTTTAATTCCTTTGTTTATTACCGTCGTCGTCGCAGCTTGCATAAGCTTTATAATGTAACCAATACGGAGTTACAATCACAAGAGTTAACTGATGCTTAAGGAGTAATCATCGCAGAGGCGCACAAACTGACTTACCTAGGGGAGTACAATGCTTTGGCTAGTGGACGGTTCGTGCTTTCAAACAGTTAATTGAATGGATGAAAACCACCTTATTCGATCCAATGGTCGTCCAAGACTTGGCTTTCAATACCACGTTTACAATAATCCTACTCTAAGGACATTGGGTAACAAAGTTCATCGTAAAACATTATCATGAGCAAGCCAGTTTCAACCAAGTTCTTTTTCCGTTCCGCCACTCTAAGCTCAGATATACCTTACTTGCAGCTTCTGGTAATGATATCAGCAACACCTCGGGCTCTCTCGAGTTCCAACTGGAACTTCATGGCTTCTTAACAAATTACCTTTTGTGCAGCAAGTGATTTCCGAAGAACAATCATTATAATTTTTAATAGGGTAGCAGATTTTTTATACACACTATAGATCTAACGCCGCTATTGGAGGCAACAACTACCATATCCGCTACCTTCCATATTATTTTAAAGATTTCCTTATCTTAGTGCCTAGAAATTCTCCAGAATATGCTATCACGATTGCACTTGCGCGGGGACGTTTCGACGAGTAGGTTTGCCTCATTATTCAGACTGGGGTTCCAGCCACATCGTTGTGGCGGTTCATTTAAGCGAGGGCGTCGTGGGTTTGCAGGAGGGTTGAGTTCCTTGGCAACAACTCGGCAGTCATAGCAACTCTCAATTTTAGCACTTTCTACGATCAGTCAACAATGCACTTAATCAAGTACCTCATGATCACGCCCAGTCCGTATCTTTAAATCATGGATGCTGCGCAGCAGCCTGAGCCTACGCGGACACTCTTTATAAATATTTCAACAGCTTTAACAAATGACCAAGTTGTTTAATGGGTGAACAGATGAACAGGTTGCTTTGCGTATTAATTAATCACGATGATTTTTTATTGCGACATGTTGAAACAACAAATTTCGTTAAATTTAATAAAATTTTTCGAGGAACAATCGCTGCGTCAAAACTCGTCATTAAAATAGTCCCTTATAATATCAGGTTCATACCAGGAAAAACTTGCATGGTAGTGTATTGTATGACAGAGGCACTCTGTAATATCCTTCACACAAGTTGTCTCATTTTGATTTTACTTATCTGAAAAAAACACGCATTTCAAACCAATCATGCCCTCTGTTCTCGAATCGCCCTCAAGGACCGTTTGATTATTTCTCCGCAAGGCACGCTTCTGGTCGCAAAAATAATGCCGATTTCACTTCCACGAGCTTCGTGTCCATCAACTCCACGATAACTTCTCTAGGCTCAAGGCTTAGCAGGTCACACTCGGCGAACATTCCACTTAGTCAGAAAACGTGTATGTGGGCGTCCGTTGAGCCTGAGATACATGTAGATATTGTCCTCGCCGTCTCCCAGTTGCTAGGCGTGTACTGCAAGCCATTCATGTACCTATGATTGTCAATGGTCTGGTTCCGGACTCTGCAATGTCCAGTCATGGCAACTCTTAGTTATGTCACCTTCCGTGACTAATACCTCCCTTCGTTTGGAAGAAAGGTACACCTCTGACTCCAGCACAAGTTAACTTGTACTTACAGGATAACCTTACTTTAGGCATGCAAAATCAAGATTCAGTATTGAAGTTACAGCTTGCTCATGCTGTGGCTTGAGTGGCTGCGGTACCTGTAAATGTTTCGGATCATCTAATTCAAGCTGTTGGTCAGTGGTTTAGCAACACTTGTATTTTCACTACATTTCTACTCTCCAACCCGCTTTGGTGGATTGGACAAAACATGTTTAGGAGAATGAATGCTTGGTTAGTAGGACGTAAATGTCCAAGCAGACTTTGTGACTGAGGCTCTCTGGTAATACAGTAGATTGCTAATATAGTAGCTGTATTAGTTAAAGTAGTGTTTTAGTTAAATGGATATATTATTTCGCAATAAAGGAAGTTAACAGGAACTACTGTAGTATTAGCTGCTATCACCTATTTTGGGTGAAGGGTCTGCTGTTTTACTTTGGCATACTTGCCGGAATGAAAAAGGCAATTTGGGCTTAGTTGCTTGTCATGGTTGCTGCATTCCCCTCTCCTTCCCTACTATCTTTTATCTAAAATTACATTTGACCAAAACCCCCCGTTAAGGTTGTGCAAGACTCTAAGTGGCACTACAGCTGAAGCTAATGGTAGCCTTGCCATGTCTTTTTCACTTAATATCAAATAGTTGCAACTACTCGTTATTATTCTTGTTGTTCTATAATTTCCTTTGTTAAACCATAATTTATCTTAATTATTATCATGTGTCTTTTTTACCATGTCCATAGCATAGCCTTTTTTTCTTAGATGGTTGCCTATAGAGGAGCCTCTAATAGCAGACCCCTATATAAAAGTTAAACATTAAACTGGAGACTGAATTTTTTAATATTTTATTCTAACACATATATAAAGATAATGAAGCATGTAAATAGTTTTTTTTTTCTGTTTTATTTATGAAAATAGAGAACCCTCCCTCCATACAGTAGAAACCATAATTCACTGATTTTAAGCCTCAACTTTTTTCAAAAATTTAATGTAATGCTGTCTATATATGAATATATTCAAAATTTTACTGGCATTTGAAAAAGTTTTCTTCCTTTTAATAAGCATGACATGCATACACATTTTGTTTCACTTTTTAAAATGGGAGATGGTATTAGCTTGTCCAGTAGATCAGATAAAACAAGCGTAATTGTGATTGCCTAAGCAGTGGGCGAACCTGTGCAAAGGCAGGTCAAATATGGTATATAATCTGCAGATTCTGCATTGGAGCTCTGTGTAATTGTCAGGATAGCTACTGATTCCATTCCCTTTAACTTATACCACAATAGTACCACAACAAAGTTTCATGATGAATTGAACTGCTGTACTGTAATAACAGCCAGCCAACATTTGTCAAACTGGTTACAGTATCTCAGAAATACAATTTCTGAGCCCTAGGTGGGAACCTTCTGATGACCAGTGATATGCTCTACTGGTACTCAGAGAACTACAAAGACTCAGATGGTGAGCTACTGTAAAGTGCAAGTTTGTCATAATGTGCTGCCTAAACAGTAATCACAACATGGTAATACTGATGAGATGACCTGATCATTAAATGTTGAACTAATAACAATGTGTTTTTCACTTAATGAGTATAGCAGCTGTTGTTTAACATGTAAAGTTTCATTAACATAGTCTGGACCAGAGGTCAGCAACCCAAATGACAACATTGACATGAATTTTAACAAATTCTTCTTGTAAAAAAAATAGTATTTTGAGATTCCTAATGTGAGAATCTATGGCCATAGGTGCAGTTTCTCAGAAATTGTTGGAATTGTTTCTTGTTTATTTATGATACTCTGGAGATGTGCAGGCCTTGCCTGGAAAGGTGCTCAATCAACTGCACAGGTAAAGCAAACACCGGAAACACCTGTAAATGTATGTCACACCAAAGTACAGAAACTGACTTTCATGGTACCAATAACAGCCTGCAAAGTTACTGTGTTCCTGATGGATTGTGAAAAGTTCACCATCAGTCTTACATAAACCTTTCAACAATGTAACAGAACTGATTGATTTGGAGAGATCTACATGTAGGAGTGTTTACTGTTAGCTTCCACCGAACCAATCCCCAGACAGAAATGATGTATCAAAAATGCAGATAAACATTATTAGTGATTAGCCCCTACTTCTCTCTTCCATACAGGACTTTTTGTTTTAAGATGGGTACCACAGTTGCTGTCGGTCACAGTTTGAAGTTCATGTTTCAAGTTTTAAAAGTTTGCAAAACATTGAAATTACAACAATTGCAACTATATAGAAACAAAAAAGTTTGTATATTAGCCATTGATTTTATCACAATAATACAACTACATGGAAACTACTCTTAATGAACAAACTTTCAACTAACAAAAGGCCAGCAGATCACAGACCTGCAAGATTTTTAAATTCCAAATTTGAAAAGTATTGAGATTATTCTTTTGTATTTTATGTTATTCAGTAAATTTTTAATTTAGAAACTTAACTTTTCCCACAAAATTAAAAGTCAGAATGCATTACATTTTAGCTCAGACCATATTGATAATTTGATTGTACATAATAAGAGAAGTGTTTGGAATGGGTTGGTGAATTCTAGATGTTTTCTAGACACATGCCTCATCTACCATTGTTTCAATACCAATACTTTACCAAGTGCATTGGACCACCTTTGCACTTGATTTATATGGCCCATGTCATTATTGTTTTTAATTTATATTAATGATTTTTATAATTCTTCAGAACTTTTCAACTTTTATTTATTTCCTGATGATGCTAATCTATTTATGCCGACAAAAATTTAAAATCGCTAGAGGCCATTGTCAATGGTGAACTGCAAAAGTATGTGAATGGTTAACAGTAAATGCATCGACATTAAATGCCAAAAAGTCAAATTATGTTATTTTTTGTCCCTACCAAAAAAAGGCTTCATTATCAAGTAAATCTTAAAATTTTTGATGGGTAATTTTGGTAGTTTTTCTTGTCTTGAATGCAAAGAGTATGTTAAATACCTTTGTGTTTTGATTGATAGTAACCTTACTAACATCATGTTGACTATATTGCTTTAAAAGTGAGTAAAACAATCAGTATTAAGGCCTTTTTTAAGGCCAGATTAAGGCCTTTTATCCCTCTTGCAACAAATATTTATCAAACACTCATTTTATCACTCATTTTATTTACCTCAGCAAATATTTATCAATCACTCATTTTTCCTTATATGTCATATGGTATAGCTAGCTACTTGGGGTCAAGCAGCATTGGGACATTTAAACAAAATTTTAATCCTTCAAAAACATGCTCTCCAACTGATGCATTTCTCAAAAAGCAGAGAACATGCTATCCCATTATTTATTGCTGCAAAAATTCTTCCAATAAATATGTTTTACTATAAAACAATTGCAAACCTTATGTTCAATGTCTTTAATAGATCTGTTCCTTCTAATATTTTAGATCTCTTTACTTATTCAAATGAAGTACACTTATATGTCACTAGATCTTCTCTTGCTGGCAATTTTTATATTAAACATTCTAGCTTTAATAAATTAGGTCAATCTTATGCACTAATCAGAGTGAAAATATGGAATGGTGTCCCAGTAGGATGGCATGTTTTGAAGAAAAACGTATTTAAGGAAAAACTGCATGAAATACTTCTGAAAATTTGGGGGACGAGGATATCTATGTTGATGTGGCTACATTGATTAAAAAAATTACACAGTATCAAAATTAATAGAGTAATTTTGTTTAATTTTTACATCTTTGAAATAACCAAGTTCAGTAAGATTATAAAGTGTTAATTGGTACCCAGGATTTTGCTCCTATTTCATGTATATAATATTTTCTCTATATTTGGTTTTCTCTTATAACCACTACCTGCCACGATTACCTATGCTATTTGCAGGTTAGTAAATATCTTTGTCAATATTTTTGTAAACATTATTAAATTATTGTCTATTTTCAGTGCATTAGTTTAGCCTAAAATTTGGTAACTTCAGTGGAATATCAACTTGTAAGCTTCTCAGTCTCAATCTGGCATGCCAATTGTCCCTTTTTAGGAAAATCTCTGCAGCTGTGATGACTTTACGGTTCCAGCATTGTGCCCTTTTTTCATTTTGGTATACATACCACATAACACATTAACCTTCGTGAATGATTGCAAGTACTTAGACATATCCCCAGTCTTTGGCAACACGATTCTACCGGTATTTATTATACAAATACGGTTTGTGTTTAGACTAATTATTACGTTCGTGTGTGCGTCCGCTTCCATTAGTTTTAGTCCTGGCATTGTCTATTTTTTTCCAGTGATGTGCGCAATGCACTAGTAAAAAGCCATTGCCTGGGGTTGCAACGCGACCTGTCAATTGACGTCTGGCCGTGCACAAGTAATATGCTAAACACCTTCATGTAGTTAAATGAATCCATTCCCAGCAAAGCTTCCACACCACAATTGGACAGATTCTTAAATGTATCTAACCTTTCTTTCCGTTGCTTTATCCGAATCAACAGCTCTACAAACTCTTGCGATTTCCGCCTGAATATCAGCCATTGTCAAACAACTTCCAATGCTATTATGCAGAATTTCTCGGTTTGAGGTTTTAATCTACCACAAAATTGCACATACATGTACTTTGAGGAAGTCAACATGTACGGAAGACATTTACAACGAAATGCTGCACACAACACGTCGGGATGTCATAGCCATCATCACAAAGTACGAAAAGTCGAAAACATTGAAAGCATGGCGCGAATTAATCAAAACCAGTGAACTCAAATAAGACTGGAACGCTAGCTCGACCGGAAAATTTGAAGCCAAGATGGCGGAAATTGAAGC
>JBAHVQ010220096.1:0-11176 GCA_036872915.1 Nanipora kamurai
TCTCTCTCTCTCTCTCTCTCTCTCTCTCTCTCTCTCTCTCTGTCTCTCTCTCTGTCTCTCTCTCTGTCTCTCTCTCTCTCTCTCTCTCTCTCGTAATGTTTACAAAATCAGTAGCAGTTTTGTATCGGGAGATAAAAACACGCGGCTTCGCCTCGTGTTTTTATCTCCCGAAACAGAACGGATGCAACTTTGGCAAATTACTTTTAAAAGGTCTATTATTACTACATTAAAGGAATTTGCTGTTCAAGGGATTGCTCTTTATGTCCATTTTTGCGTGTGTACGCCATGATTTCAAAAGAATACATAAATTTCTAATAAAATAAGCTTAATAAGGCACCTCAGTCGCGACCAAAAATTACATAGGTACAAAAAATTCAATCCTTTAAAGTTTTGCATGGTGATAATTGATATATTTTAATGCTTAAACGTTAAAATAAAACGTGGTGTTCCACAAACTATACATAGTATACCAAAAAAATCCCTCGTACGCAATCTGTTTGGCAAAACGTACTCATCAAAACATTGGTTCTCGTGAAAGACTTCTGCAAGATAACGAGTTAGAAAACAAATGCAATCGCCATCCAATTTTTTTTAAATATGTAGAAAATAGACTTACATTTCGGGAGTCTTTGATTTGTTCTTGCCATTAAAAAATTCAGGAAGAGCTCTCCTCTCAATGGCATGGATGCTGTAAAATAGAAAGAGTGTAGAAAATTGTTTTAAATATAAAGCTTTAAAAATTTCTATGAACTTCCACTGAGAGCTAGCAAAAATAAGAGACAAATTCAACAATATGAAGCAATTATTAATATGTACAGTGCCGATGTTTATTTCAAGGTAACGAGCGTCTTGATAATCCTATGCTGGGCCATGGGTTTCTCCCAAGGATGCTGGGAAGGTATCTAGCCCTTTGGCTTTTGTATTTAAACGTTCTCAATTAAAGCATATCCTCATTCTAGGGACAAAAGATGAAGGCGGAACCAACAGAACTTTAGTCAAAAAATTGATTGATTTGTTGACAAACAAGCGCTTTTGAAATATGAGCAAACTTGAAGGAAATCGCACTTCAGACAGTTAATTACAAACAGCAGTTGAAATTATAGATATAACACACCTGAATACCTTATCAGTAAAATCTCGTTATAACCAATAATTCTTTATGTTAATATCTTTTTGTATTTACTGCGCAGCAGTAGATGTATTCCAGTCGTGTTGGGTCAAAAGTGTAAGAAACAGTTAAAGCGCAGATAACAATGGAACGGGATCGGAGCCAATCAAACAGCGAGTACGAAGAGGCAGTATCGTTCGTAACCAATCAAATAGCATACACAACGATTTAAAAGTTTTTTAACTTTTCGTGCTGTTTTATACTGCCTACGCAGCATCTCATTTTTATATCATTATACGAAGATTTAGGCGGACAGAGGTTTTCCGATCTCAACGTTATGGTTTTGCGTAATGCGTATAGTTTTGCGATAGTTTCCATCTCCAGTCTCAAGATGGTTGGTGCTCATTTCTGTTTATTTGGTACTTTGATAATAAATTACCATGAATTACCACAAATTTGTAAGTACGATTTATCACATTTTTTAAAAGCTTACGATAAAGCCTCTTCGGAGGAAAAGAAATTGTAAGCCTCGTTGTAACCATCTTCGTAAGCCTTGTTGTAAGCCTCTTCGGAGAAGAACAAACAAGCCTCATCATCAGAGGAGAACAAATGAGCCTCTTTAGAGGAAAAACAAATTGTAAACCTCGTTGTAAGCCTCTTGAATGCGTCGTAAGCCTTTTCGGGGGAAAATAAATGGGCGTGTTCTGAGGGAGATAAAACCACGTGGTATAATTTAAAGTGTGCTTCAGTCTTTTCGAAGGAAACAAAATAAGCTTTTTCAAGAGAATATTAAGCTCCACATTTGTGGCATAATTCAAGATGTGCTAAAGAGACTAAGCAAAAGTACACGTTTGATTGACCAGGCATGTTTGAAAGCTGTGGTACTTCATCAGCAAAGCAATAGGACAGTAAATGATGTCAGCAGTGTCTGATTCAGATCAATCAAATGTTAATTTAATGGTCTCGACTGTTAACAAATTTGTTTATACAATTAGACGGCGTAGAGACAGAGAACCGTCAAAAATCCCCGTTAGAAACATTATGAAAGCGATGAGAAAGAGGAAAAACAGACAGAAACGTACACTTAGAAAAGTTGCTCCTCGAATGTCCATTTTACACCAATTAGCAACTAATTTTAAAAATTGGAATATGAATTTCGGACACAAACAAAACTAATTTCCTAGCAAGTTGTTTGGACTATCTTACTCTAACCATTTTAGTCGAGTTCAAAAAAGTACTCCCAGACCATATAATGCCCTTTAAATGATGAATCTGCTAACCGTGGTTTTACTTAATGCTGAACACAAACTTGGTTCACTCGGCACCTTGGTAAATATCACACGACTAGTGGACGTTCGTCGAGCTCGTCGCCTTAAAGAAAAACGATTTCTGAGCCCTAGAAGGGAATCGAACCCGCAACCTCCTGATGACCAGTGAGACGCTCTAATCATTGAGCTACCACGACTCAGATGCTGTGCTAGGGTGCAGGTTCGTCATAAGTACTGCCTTAAGCGGAAGTCACGACACGATAATAATAATTGAAAGACTTAATGCTGAACACAAACTCAGTTCATGTGGGAGCTTGGTAAATATCAGACGACTAGCGGACGTTCGTGTAGCTCGTTATCTCAGAAAAACGATTTCTGAGCCCTACACGGGAATCTGACTCGTGGTAGCTCAATGGTTAGAGCGTCTCAGCGGTCATCAGAAGGTTGCGGGTTCGATTCCCGTCTAGGGCTCGGAAATCGTTTTTCTGAGATAACGAGCTTGACGAACGATTACTTATCAACATTGCCATATACTACCGCTTTGAATCTACCACACAAATAGCATAGTAATTCAGAGGAATTAAATGGAAGTTTATCATTTAACAAATCAACAGACCTGATGAAAATATTAAAAAGAACCGTCATGCTTACATGAGAGAATATAGAAAAGGAAGTCTAAAGATAGTAATGAAAAGAACAACGATTACACGAAGCAACAAAAAAAGAAAACAGTCTGACAAAAATAATGCAACAAAACAAAATAGAGAATCGCAATCTTTGCAAAATTTGTTAAGCAAGTTTCATGATATTCTCTCTGAAGGTCCACTTTACATATACAGTTGTTGCCATCAATTGTGGTGTAAGCATAGTGTATCTTCTGCTGGAACAATAAGGGAAGCTAATCCTGACATTCAAAAATATCTTCTCCATAAAACAAGTGTTAACAATGTCGAATGGTTATGTATATGGAGATCATGCCGCAATTACTTAGTGAAAAATAAAGTGCCACCTTATGCTGCCATAAATGGAAAGGAATTTCCAGCTAAACCTACAGTTTTTGACCCGAATGAATAAGAATGTAGATTACTTGCTCCTAGATTAGCTTTTCAAAAACTCATGCAAGCACCTAGAGAAGAACAATTGAAAATCAATGGAAACATTGGAAAAGTACCAGCAGATATTACTAATACTGTTAGCATGTTACCAAGGCTACCAGATGAAACTGGAACAATTAAAGTTAACCTAAAGAGAAAATTTCAATACAAAAGTTCAACTTCATCATTGAATGTAAGGCCACACAAAGTAGTTCAAGTGGCCAACTGACTTGTCAATAACAGTGGTTTTTACAAAGAAGAAGGTATAACTCTTAATCAAAATTGGCTTCGTAATGAAAATGCTTTATTACCACTTGGTGAGAATGACACTGAACAACACGAGGAGCAGTCAGAAAATATAGATTGTGATCAGGTACCAGATAAAGATGAAGATAGCTGGAGTGAAGATGAAGTAGAAATAACTGCTGGTGTTACAGATACAATGTTAATAGCTACTATCCAAAATAATTTGAATGATTTAAAAGAAGGTGAGGATGTCAGTTTTAACCAGTTGTTAATCAATCTGAAAATAACTGAAGAAAATTATCTTTTTGCTTAAAAGTCTGGATTCAATTCAGCAACCATATTTCTTGTGAGACAACCAAACGAATTACGAATAAATATATTTACGAAATAAATACAGTTAAGCGCGAACATTCCGTTTTGTATATCGGCATGAGTAGTGACCGTCGTTGGGACTGGGACTGACTCCTCCCCTCACTAATCAGGTGATCCGCGTACTAGTTAACAAAACGAGGTCTGGCATTACTCCCAGCTTCTTTTAGACAATGCAAGGTGCCGAGACTGACTCACAACAGTTCGCCAACGCCCATGGCTACGTCAAACGGCACATTTGAACCACCTGTGACCGGAACAATTACACCCTCAATTCTGGTTGTTGTGCTAATGCTGTGTCCGTAGCGTCGACGTCGGTTGTCTGTCGTGCCTTCGAGCTCCACAACCGCGAGGTCCTCAGGATTCCCGCCACCACTTATGGCTTCTTCCATTAGCTCTCCCTTGGCTTAACAACCTACGTTGTGGATACCACACACAGGTACGAGTCTATCAGAGGGCCCGGCCTTTTTACCTACTTTCGTGCCACCGTCATTTTCTCAGCTTGTATGCCCTGAGACCTAGCTGACATACTCTTCGTCTTCTCTGTTGCCCACCACCTCTTCAACGCCTGTCTCCCCATCCATTTTACCCACTATTTGCTCGCTCAGTTCATCGTTGGGCCTGTCGGCCACTTCACCCACTGCGCCCTTCGTAGTTGGCCCAGGGTTTATTCCCGTCTCTCCCAAACTGGTTCACAACATTGCGGAGAGCCAGTTTGTCCATCTCCCGGTTCTCATTCACGAAGCCAATAAAGAACCTACGTGCACACTATTAGGTGGTCAGTTAGTCATCAACCCAGGGCCTCGAAAAACCAAGCAAATTACCGATATTATCAAGTGGGTTCAAGCCTTTCAAATCTACGCCAGCATTCTCTGCGCACATCACCCTAACCGAGCGACCTGTGGTTTTATCAACTTTTCATCGTCCGAATTGCAAAGCAGTTCAGACGGCAGCACGAAATATCATCGACTGGCCGCAGATGAACGTTGAACTGTTCCACTACCACTGTTACTTCATGCCTAGAAATTGTCCAACCTCACAGGCCAGTCAGTGAAGCAAAAGGCTCTGCATCACAATTGGTCTGTCGTTCCTGGAACAAGGGCCGTCGCTCGTGCGTGATGGCCGTATGTCAATATCGCCACGCTTGTGACGTAGCCGGTTGTCTGCGAGATCACCGTGATATCGAGTATAACCATTCAGCAATACTAGCCATTTGCAAATCGTGCGGGATCGCCCGATAAAGCGCTATTATCCTCAGGAGCACAACGCCTACTAAAGTCAAGGTCCTTACGCGGAACATTACTTCCAACAATTATTTCATAGTAACTTCTATCTCTACATGGTTTATTGTCTGTTTAGTTTTTGTCTTGCACCGCAATAGTTGTGCCGAGCGCTTCGCTACTAGGGTTATGCATTGTTTTACAGTCGAGATTTACTTTAGTTACCTATAGTATTCTGGTTAATTAGGGGTACTGATATTAGTTATATGCCATTCACCCCCCGTCTTCCAAACTCGATCTAATTTGTCTCATACTGCTATGATACTAAATGGTAAACAATTAGGTCGCCCTGACGCTTGAGCACCCACTTTTTAGTCGGTATCTTCCTATCTTCCGCAATAGTCCGGGTTTGTTTGTTCTGGTAAGCTTTCGAGCATTCACTGGCCAGTTCACTCTGCACAGCAGGTGGTCAGAACCAACAACAATCGTGCTACATCTTAATTATCTGCTTTACTGTACTAATTCATATACGGAGCCGAAACCTCACCGCCTGACTTTAAGATTCACATGCATTGGCTGACTCAAATATCTTTGGAAGGAGACCGAATTACGTTCAAGTTTTTTCTTTCATTTTCCGGTAACCTGTCCTCCACCAGCTCAGATCAAACCATTAGCCCGATCACCATCAACCGCACCACACTGTTCGCAACATTTTAATTACGTGTAACAATCTCAAGCTACTTACGACAGCTAAGACTGTCTTGGTCAAAAACTTTTACTGCTACTTGTCCGCAGACAGACAGAGCACATTCGATTTTTCTCTACTTCTCGTCAGCCAATAATATTCATATTACGAATATAATATTCATAATATTACGAAAACAAAATTTAAAAAAGTGTTCAATCGTACAAACCGCCGATTAGCCGATCTCTCCTGATAACCGATTGTATGACCGACTAACATGATTACTCGGCCTAACTGTCATCTTTCAAGAACCCAAAAGTGTCTTAACTATGAAATCGGGTAATTCTGTCGAACTACCCTAATCTGATCATTACGTTGGTCGAATCTACCGCCCGATTCGCACTTTCGTCGCGTAATGGGAGCGATTCCGGTACCGTTTTCTAGCCACTTGATTTACCAATTCAATGACGTCAATTTACTGGTCACATACTGAGAGCTAACGTTCTTTCTGATGTACAGCGAATATCTCCCTTACCACAAAATTGTCACTTCGTCGTCGACGTGCGTGTCAATCCTACCGAGTACTGGTCATGTACTATCCTGAGAGCTATCGTTTTTACGAACGGAGAGCAAATATCTCTCTTACCACAAATCACTCCCTCCTTTTTCGACGTGCCTGACAATCCTACTGGTCATGTACTGTCCCGAGACTTCTTCGTCTTTCGGGCAAATCGAGTATCTTGGCACCAGTCAGCGTCTTCGACTTCTTGTTACCTATTATATTAGTCATGCATTCCTCGTAACGTTCAACCTATCTCTAGCTGAATGCGATTCCATCATTCGTTTCTTTCATAAAGTCTATTCTTAAAGCTGAGGTTCTAGTTTTGTTTACTTGTATGAACTTGCATACCATCAATTTACGTTTCTTCATGCCGAACTTCATGTAACGTTACGCATTGTTACGACGGTAACAATTTAAAGGCAATAAACACATATTTTACAGCTACTGGAACTGTTCTGTGATAAGTTGTTGTCTTAAAAATACGGGAAGTTCTTGGAAGTCTCTGTGAATTTCGTTTATTTAGCAAAAAAATTTAAATAATCCGAATGTATAGCTTTCATGCGGACCTGTTCTAACTACGTCCGAATGCCAAACTTACTTTACGCTGTCTAAGATGTCATTAAGGTCTCCTTCGCAGAGGATCAATAACTTTATTCAAAAGGTCAGTACGTTCCCTTCCTTATATACATGCGAAGCAATACTGTGATGTACACACGACGCAATCATTGTAGGGTAGTGTATATAGTATATGGCAGCTTATAATTACAACTGCGGCAGTAGATACGTGTACGTGTAAACGTACCTATTTTTGTTATTACCATTTAAACAAACTTTATTTGTTCCACAACATGCTTATAGGAACGGGAACCCACACACGCTCTCTTCCTGGACGTGAGCAGCGTCTTTGTTCTCGTTATTTCTACGTTGGTTAAATCAGTTAACTATACTTACAGTACGCATAAAAATCCCATTTTTTTACCTTCCTTATAAAATGTAGCGTTCTACGGCAAGCACGCGAGAAACATATTCGCTTCAAGTGCCATGCGAGGTAATGTTAAATTCAGTCGCTATGTACGAAAATAAGATAACAATTTAGAGTGTATAATCTTGCACAAAATAGTTGAAAAAAGTTTGGCTGATAGGGCTGTCCAGTATAAGTAAAGTAACTTTTTTTACTATTCGGGCCTAGCTGAGAACTCGAGAGATAAATAAATACCCTGTAACTTAGAATAGAATTGCTGCAGAATAGGATTACCTGTTATAGTCAAACCAAGACGAGTAACTAGGCACTATAACATGATGGCTTTGTTCTGTTAAATTCTCATCATAGGTGGTTGGATCTTCAAAATTTTCTTTTCCTTTCCCGCCATCCTTCGGATCTTGAGATGATGATCCAGGGGAGCCTGGAGCTGAACTGATATCTTCTGACACCTGAGGACAAAATAGATTTTTCACCCGATAAACAATTGATTATATTCGTCAAATAAAATATGAAGGAATTTACGTCTCTTCATTATGAATCACTAACGTTTGTTTCATTATCTTCCTCCTCTTGGCTCTTTGCTGTATCTGAGTAAAAACAGAAGTCGTAATAATTGATAGTAAGGAGCAAGCTTCTAATGTCCAAGATGCACTTTGGAACCTTAAACACCCCAAGTTTTTCGTCAAAATAACTTACTTGATATGTCCATCATAACTCCTCCTTTCACGGGGCCAGACTCACTATCTTTTCCCTTTGTACCTGTTGTATATTTTCAAAAATTCATTGGACGACAAGGATTCGGTTGCTCATAGCCAGGATAATTTATAGGATAAGTTTTATGGGGGAATAACTTCGTTACCTAATACTAGATGATATCTGGGCAGACGTAGTGAGTAAGCAACATTATCTTTAATTTGTACAATCCAACTTGGGTTCGAGATAAACTCTACCCACTAAAATAGGAGTTACCTACAGTATAAGAAATTATTCAAGCTTTCAAAAACCGACATCAGACGAACAAATTCAACCAATCACGTTCCGTTCATCAAATTATAGTGCTTGGACTAAAAATCGTCACGAAATTCTCGATTTTTGGGTATTTTCTAATAGATTTTAGTATAAACCCAACCATCGTCTATTAGAAATGCTGCATTCTGATTGGTTATTCAACCATTGTCTATTCGTGATAGACAATGGTTGGGAAAATGAAAACAAACTTGAAAAAGTACGACATTTCGCACTAGCAAAACTGCATATTTTTTTTCAAAGTTTGGAAAATTAGCACGTCCTTGTTTTAGCAAAGGGTTTATACTAAAACAATTAGACAACTCGCCGTCGTTATCTATGAGCGAATGGTCAACTCAGGCTGCGCCTTCGTTAACTATTCGCTCATAGACAACTTCGGCTCATTGTCTAATTGTTAAATAGTGTTACAGTACATGCCAACCAAAATCACTCCATTCCACATCGCATTAAACTCATTGACGTTGTTAAGGTTTTAACCAGTAAACATACAATACCTTCTGTGCTTGGTACGTTTACCTCCTCAACCTAAAGAACGATAAGATTTGATTACTTTAATTCTCAAAGCTTTTAATAAGACGTATTATTATTTGCCCCAGTACTGACTGAGTATTTACTGTAGGAAAACCAGTATTGATTGAGGCCAAACGAAAGATACCGGTGCAGTAAACAGACACTCTAAAATTGTAAGAAGCTATACATCTTCACCAACCTATGGAGGTAATAAGCCTTAAATACAAGAGTTTTTTGGGTTATATGCCATGACATCAAGCGTCCCTTACTGTCTCTTAACCACTTACAGTAATCCTTCCCTAGATACTTTCTTGCAAATATAAAAACAGCAAGAATATTTACGCGACTGTAAACTGAGTCAGTGAACTGAACCGAACCAATCTTGGTTTGTTTAGTGACTGTCCTTGTCAGCTAGTCGTAGGATTTCTTTCAATTTAAATGAATTCCCTCATTCTTCGGCCGAAGTAATGCTTCCCTCAACATGATTTGTGCTCCTTCTCACGAGTGAAGTATTCCTTCAGTCGGTGAATGAGGGAATCCATTGAAACTGCGAAAAGTTTTACGGCTTGCCTAGAAGGACAGCTAGCAAACAGTACAAGAAAGCCTCTATTTGGTTAAAATGCCGATGAAGCGAAACTTTAGTAGATCTTATTTGAAAGAGCACTGGAAATTACTTCTTTTGTAGTTCTCGCTTCGTTTTTGAGTATTTCAGCTTTTCTGATATGTAAATGTGACAACCTGTGACGTCATTACGTTGACAAAGCGCTTGGACAAATTGGTAAATACGTTGTAACTCATTCACTATTCAAAGAAATCAACTGAAACTTCATTCACGGATTAAGTTCAAAATACTGAACCTATCCTCGTTAAAATATTCTCTATATAATGACATCCATTTCCAGGTCCCTCTTTCCTAAAAACTGAATAGTTGTTGTCCTACTGCAGTAAAGCAACATATTATGTCTTCACTTTTATATCGTATATAGAATGAAGAAGATAACAAGTAAGACTTGCTGAACACAAAAGAGATGCCCAATAAAAAAACTAGCAAAAGGAACCATAATTTATAGACTTGAGGGAACTGGGAACGAATACATCACTATGAGAACAATATTTTAACGTGGATACGTTCAGTATTTTGAATTTTACCAGCGGATGAAGTTTCAATTGAGTTCTTTGAATGGTGGATAAGCTATTTTCCAAGTTGTCCAAATGCTTTGTCAATCAAATGACGTCACAAGTCGTCTCATTTACATATCAAACAAACTGAAATATCTCACGGGCTGGGGGCAGAAAAACCGCCTGAAGGAAAATTATGGGGTCTTGAATTCCTCCTACCTTACTATTTGTTTGAAAAAACCGATCACAAAAGGACTTAAAATTAGACTCTTGACAAGCTGACAAGTTGTCGACAGATAATATGCTAATTTGAAGGATTGTCTATTTCATTTTCCGAAGGCTTTGTATTCTAAATATTCGTAAAGAAAACTACGAAAAAAAAAACGTAGCTTTTTTCAGATCTGCTTCAAAGAAAAGCGTACAGTGCCTGAAAACGCAAGTTATCATGTCCTTCAGTGAAATAATCTTTTTAAAGTTTCGGAAAGGGAGGAATGCCACGAACAACATGACTTTGGTGGAGATGTGCTCTGAATCGATAACCTAGCAGCAATTATCTACGCACGCATATAAACTTGCAGCAACAGCATACGAATATTTTACATTCATTTGTTCAACCCTTCGGCAGGCAACAGCTAAAGTCCATTATGCTGAAAGCTTTATCAAATCTTTGGGTATCAACGTAAGACTCGACCGTGCGATTTAAAAAGTTTTTGCCGACTAACGTCTCCAGTTCTGAAGGAAGCTACTCGCCACGTCAAAAAATCAACTTTGATCACGACTGGTTCTGTAGTTAAGACGACTGACTCAGTTTCAAATAGAAACCCGACCGACAGATGAAGTTGGTTGGGCGAAAACTTTGAACTCTCAGTTGAACAGTTGCTTATCCGCAATTATTTGTTTGACAACCTTTTGGACAACGTTTTTGCAAACTGATGTGTGTGTGCATATATAAATAAATAAATAAATATATCTATATATATATATCTA
>JBAHVQ010220127.1:0-11173 GCA_036872915.1 Nanipora kamurai
CCAAAATCTTCACAGTGAAAAGTTGTAAAATTCTGTGAAAGGTTCAGAAAGATTTTCTGGCAAAATTCACTTCAAGAAAGGTCAGTCATGTTTGGTAAGCAAAAGTCAGCATATATATCTACACGAGGCTATGTCCCATCCCTGGAAAAATAGATATTTCATAACTTGCCACTGAATGGTTGTCAGCTATTCTGTATACATGAAAATCAGGCTCAATATACTACCATTGGGGCAGTGGGGTTACAGTGGTACTGCATATGCCTCTCACCCCTGTGACTGGGGTGTGATTCTTTTTTCTGTGCAGTTTTTAGATTGAAGTTTCCTTGGCTGTCAAGTGCTCCCATTTTTTGAGGATATCTTCAAGCTATTGTTAGTCAATGCTATTTAATTTGCCATGCATATTCATGTTTCAATAAGGCATGTTTTGCTGGAAAAAGATGGACAGTTGAAACTTGTTCTCATCTCTGGGTCAAAGGAAAATGGCTTAAACTATCAAAAAGTTTGATGATTTCCTGACAACACATTCAAAGTTCCCTTCACATGATCAGAAAATTTTAGCTGGATTCCTAAGTACATTCTAAAGAATCTCTCCATATAATAAACATGTAAATTCTAAAGAAGAAATTTTGTCAAACCTGAGATAGTAATGAGGTATTGCCCAAGTTTAAAGTTATCATACATCATCAGAGCATGCTTTCATTTAAGGAGGCTCCCAAGCATAATTTTTAATAGGAGACTGGTAACTAAATATGGGTGGACACACATGTGTAGATAGCAACATCATCAAATTGTTATTCTATCACGACAGCACTGCATCAGTACAAATGGGATGTTTTTAGATGTTTGCTTCAGTGAATTTCTTGTAAACTTTGTAAGTAAATCTAACAGAGTAACCTCAACAACATACTGGACTTTTAAAATTTTTTATAAAACAAAATTTCCCACTAAGTCTATTGCAAAAAATCTACCTGGACAACCTACCATGATATTTTGATATAGTATTCTTTAGTGGAATATCTAATCTTAATCTTTCAGAAAAATTCACCCAAGTAATCTGAAAATGTCTTACATGTGATAACCGTGAAACTATGGCAATATCATTATTACTATCTTAACTAATGAAAATTACACAATTCAACAAATGTCTCATGTTTATCATGCTTCTTCTACAGTTAGATAAACTTTGCATCAAACTTACAACTATTCAAAAGATAAAAATGCTCGTAGATGGAGACAGTACTACCGGTAATTGTTTCCTGTAAAAATACAAACCACAGGAAGCCACCTTAAATGAAATAGCATCTCAAAAATTTTATACGAGTATACACCAAAGGTTTTGTGTTTAATTAAAATCTCGAATTTGTAGAAAGTTGTTTTCCAGTCCAGTGAGTTAGCACTCCAGCAGTTCCAACTTTAGAGAAATTTAAGAATTGAAATCTGTTTTCTTTATAAGACACCTGGAGACTTTTACAACAAAATGGTGTTGGCATTTTTCAAAATTTTAAAAAGAATGGCATTAAGAACAATTTGTGTATTTCTACTTCTAATGCATGCTGGAGATTTCATGAAAACTAATAAAAGTTTCTTACAGAAATGAATTTTGACAATCACCTACACCCTTTAGTAGTAAAAGTGTCCAGAAATCCTATGAAGAAAACAGATTTAAAGTTCATTAAATTGCACTAAAGTTGGAACTCTCATGGATATTACCTGATACAAAACTTTGCAAACTGCAAGGGCAAGTTTGGTTCAAATTAATTTATTTTTGTGGCTGTGTTTAACCTTGGCTGTGCACTGAACTGGACTTAACTTGTGATTTAGATCATGCTCCATGCTAGGTAAAAGTTTTGAAATAGTTGCATTTTCAGAGCAAGAAAAACCACAAATGGATTCCTGGCTTAAAACTACATGGAAAGTAAACCAGAAAAGGTTTTTAACAGCACGGACAAAGAGCAAACTTTCCAGTCTAGGCATGGCACCCTACTGAAAGTCGTACTTGCTATTGCATTAAACTATGAAATACCATTAACATATCGGTGTATCTGCATGTTCACAATTACGTAAAGTAATCTGATAGTGAACAATTAATGCCTCTGTTAAGTTTGAACTTTGCAGATCTTCTCAAAAGCAGCAACAGCGGTAATTTAAGTTCATAACAGCACAACAAACCTGTGCAACTGTATACTAAGTAAACACGAGAAGAGAGAAGATACTAACCAGAAAAAGGCAACCGTACTTCCAGCCTTTTTTTCCTCCACAATTCTATCAAGCACATTGTAGCAAATATTGGTCTTCGCTCCCTCCATCCATTTTATGAAGATTGGTCCTTTGTCCACGTTAAAGTTGTAGGACAAGAAATTTTCTGGGGGGGTCTTCCAGTAGAATTGTTTAGCTATCTCACTCCAGAATGCTTCGGGGTTTTCAACAGATTTCTTGTACATTTGCTGGTATTGCTCCATGCTTGAAACATGAGCTTCTGTAGATATTCTGCTGTTCGGTGGGTAGACTGCATGAAGCTCGTTTTGAGAGTGCTCGTACAAAATATGGTCGGAAAGTTGATGATGTTGAGCTGCCATTTTGAAACGGTTGCGTTGCTGAGCTTACAACTATAAACAATACTTCACAAGGCATTCGTCCATTTTCCAGGTGTTGGGCATATTCTTCGTCAAGGTAATGTTGAAATGGTGTTAAACCTCAGCCTCAAAATAGGTAAATAGCCCAGCGAATCTCTCGAGAAAGGTCACGGAGAAATAGAGTTCACCAGCAAACAATTACTTGCTCCGATATATTGCACTATATGAAAATAACCTTGCAAGCTTAGTCATGTAGCTGTGCAGCACAACTGGAAGGGAAGTGGATGAACGGAAAATTTCACCCAAAGAACCGAAAACCCGGAAGAAGATTCAAAAAGCTTCTTGTTTCAGTAAGTTCTTTGACAAACATTTGTAATGTAAACTTTTGCTGAGAACACCAAATAACTTTTTATGCATGAGGGAATTTGGAAAAAATTGTTTGAACTCCAAAGAACACACTCATTCCTCAAATGGCCTATTAACTGTTGTACTGGGAAAAAAAAGCATTTCAATATGGCTATTAAACTACAATACCGCTAATAAAGAAAGACGTTTGCTGCCAGACACCCATCTCATGGTTTGCTTAAGTCAGCTACGTCGCCACTTGAGTTAATGTGTCACTGATTAATTTCTGTTCATTCGTATCAATTTCTGTATAGACAGATGTGATTCTATTTAAATTAAACAACATATGCTTTTATAAGTGCACATGAGTATCTTGAAATGAAGAGAAATATTTAGGAATGGTAGAGCATATTCTTTCCTTGCATGATGAGAAAAGGCAGATTACAAAATTTCTTTTGTCGCTTGTCGTAAACTTTTTTTCCGCATAAATCATGCAACAAACTGAAAAACTTTCGAGAAATTAATTTTTCGGGTATTTTTTGAGTTTAATTTCGGCTGATTGGCTTGCCTTTGAAATATCATTGAAAGATGGACATATCTAACGGAGAGCGCCATTTTGTTTTTTTAAGCTGCTCGCGACGAAGTAATTTTGGAGGATGTAATTTAGTTATAAATGAACCAAGCGGGTGTGTACGAGGCGAAGCCCTCCGGGAAAGTTTGTTTTGTTTCGCTCACAATTGTGAGCTGTGAATTTTATAGGTAATATATCATACACCAGAAGGTGTGGTTGACCTGATTTTCAAATACAAAGAAGTGAGTCGAAAAACAAGGAGATAGCTCAATTTGTTAATCAATTTTGGGCTGTGAGGATATAAGTTCAAACACAACTTTTAGAGAATGATATGACTAATATTCAAAATTTTATCCTAATTAAACTTTCTGTGACACCAAGGGTTCATTTTGCAAAAAAAATTTGTGTCCCCCACAGGAGGTTGGAGAACATGAACCATGCCATCAAATGCATCCTAGTTTGCCATATTCTGCATAGCTCTTAGGCCTACTGTATAAGCTGTTCTCTGCTTGGCCATGCTGGCATATTCTATTAGCACTTGAGTTTATGAAGTTGTCCCATGGCACAGCATGGGAAAACAGGTCAAATATCCCCCAAAAAGTGACAAATAAGAGCACCAAATGTGTTTTTCACAAGGCACAGCTCGCCTCAACCTGGTTTACAAGCTCCGCTGGACTGCCTCGACAGGCATGCAGCATGGCTTGGCTCGGCACGGCACGGCTTGGCTCGGCACGGCTTGGCTTGGCACGACACGGCACAGCAAAGCACAGCACGGCTTGGCTTGGCACGGCGCGGCACAGCTTATAAACTAGGCCTTAGCAATTGATGTTCCATCGGTGTTATTTAAATGTTTGTTAACAGTGTTGCTATCGGTGAAGGGAGAGACACTAGGTAGGTTCTGATCAGTTCTTGATGATTTACGGCTGCATATCGGTTTGAATTAAAGGAAATATTAGGTAGAGGTTGTGTGTATAATTCGTGAAAATATGAATTGAAGTTCATGGTTTTGCTTTGGAAGACGTTCTACTTCGTTCAGCTTTCGTGAACATTACGATTATTTTTACGTAACCTGCAGCAGGTTTGCTAATACGTCAAACGAATCCGCATTCTTTGTGTAAAGCTCAGGGACTTCGAACTCCCAGGTCATCCAACCACCCTCTACAAATCACAAAATGGTGGTATAACTATTTTAACATCGAGCCACAGAAATGATTTCATTTTAAAAACCAAGAATATCACGAATCACCTGTTTGATACCTTAGAAATTCGAAAATCCTCGGGAAACATGGCCCTAGGCTTTCTCTTAGAGATGACGAAAAGATCTGGGAAACTGCTGGAACTTAGGTGTAGAGAAACTGACGTAAGGAAAAATCATGTGACAAAAAAATAACCTATTGGATTGTCACATGATTTTTTTCTCTGTAAAAACACCACCTACTTTATTTGCATTTTACGTTTTACTCCGACGATGGGCTTTGCTTGAAACGTCAGTTTCTCTACACCTGAATTCTGGCAGTTTCCCAACCCTTTTCGTTATCTACAAGTTGTTTAATATTGCCGATGGAGTACTCTATTTTTTCCTCTTTAAGAATCCCTTACTACCTCACAGTTTACTTTAGAAAACTCTGGAAAAGGGGCTACCCTTATAGCATGTTGTTCTTTCGTAGGAGTGGATCAAATAATTTAATCTGCTCTTTTAGACTTTGTACTCTTAAGCATTGGCGCTCCGCAGACTTAATCCATAAGCTAACAGCGGTCGAGAATTTAATGCGTGAAGCAATTAAATGCGGCAAGAGGAAGGTCTTTGAGGTCAAAGTTTTGTTTTGCCCTGTTATTTATTCTTATAATGATATTCTTTGCTTGTAAGTAAACACGGGCTTAAATCTTTGCTCTCAAACAGCTGGATTTAAACGAGAGGCGTAATTTGCTATGCCATCGGACTGCGTCTTGGCCATTTTCGTTGGCCAGTGCACTGGTTTGTGGTTGTCGGTTTGTTGTTGGCTCGTATTAAGTGAAAGAAATAAAAGTTTTTTAGGGTGAACTCACAGAATGCCACAATATGTTTGAGGAACAACCCGATTGTTTAACAACAGGTATCCAATATTTAACTGCAAGAGCCCGGAAAGCTTCTGGACAATCCAGTTTGAGACAAAGGTTGGGGTCTGGGAAACCAAATTATGTCGAACAAATATCGCAGCAGATTCTTATAAAAGCGACAAATACTAAGTCTTGTGACAGAATGACGAACTCCAGCTGTCTAAATTCATAAACATGCCACCTTTGAACCGCAAATACGCGAAAAGTTAGCGTCGGCGGCTGTATATGTAAACATAGATTAAAAAAAAAATCGACAAAGGTTTTACCAATGAATCATTTGACCAATGCGGAAAAAAAGCTTTAGTGATATAGTCGACAGCAGTAGGAAATGTATGGAATACTAACTCGACTGTCTCATTAAAATTTCTTCTTTATTATAATAACTTTTGATTTCAAATCATCTCAAACGATTTTGCTTTTGGCTGCCACTCTGTCTTCCTAATACTTCTTCGTGCTTCTGAATTTATAGCAGTTACATATATTTATAAGGCTTCATATAACAACGAAACAAGCGTAGCCTATAAAACATGAAATTTAATATCTTTACAACAAAACTTATAATTCATAACCGCACAGATTAATTTGTTAGCCGAGATATAATGATGGCCACAAACGGAACTGCGTTATTTCTTCTGGTTGGTCAATCTTGTGATATTGATGCTAGTTCTCCGTTCTCTGTTGAATCAAATATTTACATGAAAAAACGAATGCATTAGAGAAATCCGTTGTTTCTATTAAGGAATTTTATATGTCACACTGAGCAATACCGCCTAGTGATACTATCGCCGAAAAAGGGACTTTTATTACTTCGGCGAAAAGACTGTGTGCCGGGTTTCTCCTATGATTCTGCAGGTTATCTGTTTTGACAGTCGGAAGTAATAACTTTTAATGTCATTGCGATTGCCCAAATGCGTTGTCTAAACAATAAAGCTTTAAGTCAGAATTTGTTTTCGACAGTAAAGAAATAAAAGACGACGAAAAAAGAGTAAAAAGAAACTTTAATTGAATTGATGAAAAGCCGACATGTGAAACATTGCTCTCGTCTATAATCTTGCACGTATTTCGTCTAACTAGGTTCGGAAGCGGTGACTATAAATACAATTGTTTTATTACCGTGGAGTGTATTTAACCCTTTAAGTGGAAAGTTTTCTGGAGGCCTTCCCTTGGCGAGTAAAATCGTCTAGCGTTTGCTAGAGTAAAATTAATAAGCAGCAGATTTGCTGCTGCGCCACCTAAAAGATTAAATGAGAAAGGTTTAAGTAAGGACTTTTTATCAATAGAAAGAAACCAGTAACCTAAATAAGGTGTGAATAAGATACATTTAATGGTTAATTTTAGAGAACCAGCGAATGTACTCGTTAAAAGCAACGAGCAACGTTTTGCGACCTTAATCGCCATATGCAGTATCGTCAGTGTTAGGATCAACAAGAACAACATGGCCATTTATTTTTGTTTACTACGAATTAAAACAACAGACTGGAATGTATTAATTATTCGTCCATGTTTTTAAACCCATGCATATGTTAGCCATAAAGTCAATCACTTGAAAAGTGATCCTAAATCTTTCAAATACTTTCATCTTTTAATGCTTACGCCTGATGTACGAAGATACTATAGTTACAGTCTTTTATAGTCATCTCCGTCATAGTTCGCACTTCAGACTGTTCAGAGCTGCGGATTCACTGGCTTTTACGCTCAGTTTCCTGTTCTTGTTGACTTGTTTTTTTTCCTCGTGCGAAAGCCGAAGAATGATGTTTTAACTTATAAGTGCCTGCGGTACGAATCAGTTGTCACCGGCCGCCCAGCAAGACTTGCAACTGTGTTCTCGGCTTTTTTCTCGTTTAGACAAAAAGCTGTGGTTTAAGATTAACTTGAAACTGACACCACAGTCCCGTTACAAGAACTGGAGCGTTTTACAAGTCATAAAGCAAGCCACAAGGATCAAATACCGTAGTAAATTAACTGTGTTTTTCTTAAAAAATGCTGACATTTCGTAAGACGCCGTCCTTAATAGGTCTTAACCGTTGAGTTGTTAACCCATTCTATAGCCCTGTTCGCTGTATTGTTTTAAGACCTTCATGATTGAATCCAAAAAACCAATTGTCACTATTTAGGCGCTAAATTCGAAATTATATCCTCAACCTGGAATATTCCGGGAGCCGCACTGTGTGGAGTATGTATGTATCCCGGAATATTCCAGGATTAGCACTACTTTGCACGGAGTGTTGGTAGCACTGCGGTAGTGGATGTATCTCTCACCTCCATGACTAGGATGCGATTCCGGGTTCGTGCAGTTTTCAGATTAAAGTTACCATGGTCACATGTGAGAAGAGTGTTGTCCAGTTTGACTCTACGAAGCATCGCTGGTTTTCTCCGGGTACTCTGGTTTCAACCTGTAGTAATGTTTCACCTCGACCCAGGTATGGCCCTTGCCGAACCGCTAGAGAGAAGTTCGTAGTTTAGCTGATAGGGTTATCCAGTATAAATAAAGAAACTTTACTTTTTACTAGGCTTGATGTCCGGCCTCTCGTTAATGCGGAGGTGTTTGTAAATGCCCCATTGTGCAAACCTCTCTCGGGCAACGGCGTGTATAGGAATTTCTGGTGAGTGGGCAAGTCTGGGAGACAGATTTTCTAATATTGTGTATTGGACCTGTGAGACGCCTTCGCAAGGTAAACCAAAGTTTGCAAACAAGGGTCCATAAACCGAAGTTTTCGAGCGAGAACGTGGCCAAAATAGTTTGTTAATATGTTCGAAGTTACCAGCTGCCATCGCAAAGTTCAGCCTTACCACACAAACACGGGCTTCCCGACCCGTGTTTGTAAGTATTTGGTATAAAATTAGAGTGCTGCGTAGGCCTTGTAGAATGGCCTGTATCAGACCATAAGGGTTTGGAAACTGACCAAAATTAAAGTTCGTAGAACTGACGTTTCGAGCAAAGGCGCTTCGTCGGAGTGAATCGTGTAAACTTTTGTTTATCGCGTGATGAAAAAGGCTATGTACTGTATTCCAAATATTCGGTATTCGGTTTCACTCCTGCTTTTTCGGTTTGCTATTGACCAGACCGAATATTCGCTTCCCACTGAAAAGAGCAAATAAAATGAAAATCTGAAGTTGGAAACCTACCCAAACAGTGAGAATGTTCGAAATTCGAACAACATAACTGATAGAATGGCTAGACATGTCAGATTGTGAAACAAAAACGCCGATTGAATTAAGAAATTTTATATCAACATAAACCGTATTGAGTTCTTCTGAAACGTTTTTTGGTTACTTTCGATATTTATGTTGGGGAACATTACATATATCAACTATTCCCTAATCCAGTAACCTCTCATATTCTAGGCCATGCGAATATTTGAAAATGTAAAATATGGGAGTTGGTCTTGGACATCACTAGTCTTGACACTTTAACACATAAGACAAGCGAAATATTGTTCACGAAGCAAAAAAGGGTACCCTATAATCAAACCTTGTAAAGTCAGTTGGGTGAAATACCTCCGAACCAAACTGAGACAAAACGGTAAGATATCCGAACTGACAACGGTAGGTTAAAAGTTGTTATTGTTGCAACGTTTAATGAGTAATGGCGTATTTGAAAATGTCTGATGAAGAGGCAACACTTACAAGATTTCTGGCAAATTTTCTGGTTACTTGTATTGGACTGGCAACATTTTGTTCTGAGTTTAGTCATACGACGAAAGGGGTCCTTAAAATTTTTCAAATTAAGTTGTAAAGAAATCCGAAGTCAAACGTTACCCCGATATTTGTCTTAAAAGACTCGACTATAGGATGTTGACAGTGATATTACCATATCTTTGTTTCCGACCAGTTTCGTGTTGGAAACAATGAAATAACTTCAAGAGGGTAGATATGATATTTTGGACTCACTTCAAAGTTTGTAGTGAAAATCAATAGGTCTTGGTACCTTTCGAACTGACTTAGTGTCAAAAAACTTATGAACTAACAGTGCGAGCGCATGGGTCCTAATTCCAGCAATATCTGTTGAATTCTACTGACGTTTTGGTTGAAAGAATTCTAACGATGTCTCGATTGGTTGGATGGGGTTCGTGGACAGATCAAACATCACGCAGTTGCTTCGTTTTTTTCTAAAACCCGTAACAAACCTCGTCTCGTGAAAATTTGTATGACTGGAGGTGTAATCTTGGCCACGAACCCGATAGTGGATGGGGTTAACGCCTGAGTTAGGCGTTAAGCCCGAACTACTGATCACTACGGTGTTCCCCGTACGTTGGTCGGCGTTGGTGGGGTCCGAACAGCACTAACTTTTACCGACAAACCCAAATTAATCTCCGGCCAGAACCTCTTGCAGTTACACACTTCTTACATACATTAAGGTTATCAATGGCTAGCAATATTAACTCAATATCCGCTTTGAAAACGAAATTCTGACACTCAAAAACTTCGTTAAAAAATTTCCGTCTGAAACCCCAACATTTCTTTCACCTAATATAACTTTCGTTTTATGTGATCGAGTGCAATTACCTAATATACCGTAAATATACCCTTCACTTCATCAACATTACCACCCATTCAGATGTAGAATTTGCGACCTCGCTCTCGGCAACGCCAACGGCCTTGTTCATAACTCAGTAAACAGAGTACTGGACAAGCTTCGCAGGGTCGCGGATTTGATTCCCAGTCGGAGGCCCTGGAATGGATTTTTCGCACGCACTGGTCCTCGAGAATTACCTTCATCCAATATAAATTCCATATTGAATAAAAATTGAATAAGAGATGTGCAACTCAGGAGGTGATTTGGTGGTTGTTCTTTATCCTTTGATCTTGACCGGCACTCAGTTTTGGGTAAGCAAAAGCCTTTGTTAAGCTTTTGTTTGGGTGAGGTGACCTGGAATGTCAGCAATTACTGCAGATGCAGTACGTTAACGAAAGCATCCCACTGATGTAGACTGTCTTCATTTATTAGTACAAGACTGGAGGTGTTTATAATGTGAGTGTGAACGCAAAGCCCAGCTAGATTGATCTAGGATAAATCTAATTTAGTCCACGCGGAGGAGGTGATTTAGGATTGATTTAAAGTGATCTTATACTAATGAGGGCGCTACCGGACCAAAATCAAATCTGCCGCCGAAGTAATGCGTAGGAACCGTTGGTAGTTTTTTCACGAAATGGGAAAGGTTAAGAGATAACGTACTGCCGATAGTATACATTTCGAACGAATGCCCCTCGACATGTGCTTCGCTTCAAACGCTGTCTTTCGGAGGTACACAACTTTTAACCTAGTTTTTTAGCAAGAAAATTTTATGCAATTCCATCTGTAGGCTCAACAATTTAATCCCTGACACAACTGATTACATTGAATATAACTTGCGGAACCAAAGAGTACTAGATGTGCCGCTTACAAAAACACAATTTTTCTTTATCATAAACACAAAATTTCTTTATTATTACTAGTAGTAATATATATAACACATTAGAATAAATTTTTAACTTTCTGAATTAAGTATCTCTTTTAACTTTTTAAGCTCACTTGTACATACATATTTTTAATACTTGTAATTCATTGGCTGTAACAATTCACGCAATTCAGCTTATGGCTGCAATG
>JBAHVQ010220169.1:0-11167 GCA_036872915.1 Nanipora kamurai
TTGGGTTCACAAAAACTCGGAGTAGCATTAATTTCCAACTTTTCAATTTCACCCGAGTTCAAATACACCGAAATATTTGCAAGATTGTTGTTATCTTTTGAATAATAAATGACTGAGTAGCTTACCCAGTACAAATGCACTCGATCTGTGTTTAAGATTGAATTTCACTCTTTAACGCACACTGTCCGATATATTGGACATCAAGAGCAAACGAGAGAACAAAGCGAAAAGCCAAAAGAAATAATTTCGTGCGTTAAAGGGTTGATCCATGATTACGGTCGTTTCAGGAGAGCTGGAGCGAGCCCCAAGTATCAATTACGGCGGTCCAGCAATCGCGGTTTCTTTAAGGTGGCTACCTACAGTTTCTATGTTTATAGGATTCAATTAGTACGGTCTCCATTTATGGTCATTTCTATCGTTAAAATAGTTGTTAGTTCGGTACAAAGTGTGTCTAATTGTAGATGAGGCATGGTAAACATGAGATATTTGTCGAATTGTGCAATTGTCGATTGTTAAGATGGTAATAATAACGTTGGAACATCGGTATATTTTCACGATTATTACATTTAAGACACATTATCTTCGGGTTTCTTCGGTGAACTTTTCTAGAAATTGGTATGAGGTTAGATATTCCACTAAAGAATATCAAAATGTCAGGGTAGGTTGTCAAGGTAGGTTTTTCGCAATAGACTGAGTGGATTTTAAAAAATTCTGTCTTATGAAAAATGTTGAAAATTAGATATATTGTTGAGTTTACTCTGTTTGCTTTAGTTACCAAGTTTATAAGAAATTCACCGAAGCAAACATCCAAAAATGTCCCATTTGTAGTGACGCGGACGGTGCTGTCGTGACAGAATAACGATTCGACAAGATGGCTATCTGAGCATTCGCGCACCCAACCATATTTAATTAATAGTCTCCTATTTAAAATTACCCTAGGGAGCCAACTTAAATGATGAAATTTAAACGACCAATTTTACCGGTGAACTTTTGGACCGGGATGTAATTGGGAATGGGTCATCAATTTGCCAATAACAAGCACATATTCAAACGACGTTATTGCGATGATGTGACGTAGGCTAATCATGTTTGCTATTTAGAATAGCTAACAGACTTATATTCCTGCAAGTGAAACAAGTCGACTGCTCAAGACTTCTTGGCTCGCAGCTCGTCTTGAGAATTAGCCTCTCTTGTGGCAAATCTAGTGAAGCGTACGCGATGTTTGATTGGCTTATTTGGACGAAGGTATTGAAAAAAGTTTGCGAGAATAGAGACCGGTTCTATTTCTCGTCAACTGTTTGCCAACATATTTGGACAATGTTGTTACGATGTCCACACACGCAAACTTGAGATTGCTAACCCGCGTTTCTAAACTTTAGTTTGTCGTGTGAAAGAGCCTGTAAATTCACCGTGAAAAGTATTTTTACCTTTGTAGCGACGAAGATGAAGAAGTCAAGCCGGTGTCACTTAAGGAACTAGTAAGTAAACAAAACAAAATGGAAATTGTAATTTTTATCATGCATATATCACATTGTAATTTAGCTTACTTAGCTATTGAATGTGTATTCATCCCAATAATAATAATAATGATAGTGATAATGATAAGATAGTCATAGTGATAATGATAAGATAGTCATAATGATAATGATAAGATAGTCATAGTGATAATGATAGTGGTAGTGGTTGTGATAGTGATATAGTGATAGTGATATAGTGATATAGTGATAGTGATAGTGATAGTGATAATAATAATAATAAAGAATTTTCACTCTTTTCCTAATCATTTTTCGTAACAATTTCCCTCAATTCATAGTTCCGTTTTGCCGATAGAACTGATGCAATTATAATCACACTCGCTGTAATTGGTTGTATAATGTATGGCATTATAACACCCGCTCAGCTTATATTGCTGGGTGACTTGACCGATGACTTCGTTGACTTCACGTTATGCAGAAACAACCCTAATTGTACAGATCCACCAGAATTGGAAAATTCCATGACGAAAATTGCAGGATGGTTTATCGGATTCTCTGCCGCTAACTTTCTTTTTGCTTGGATGGGATTGGGTCTTTTTGGTTTGTCTGCTGAGAGACAAGTTCACAAGATGAGACTGGCCATGTTTAGAAATATCGTCTATCAAGAAATCGGTTGGTTCGACGCCCATTCCAGTGGGGAATTAAATACGCGGCTGACAGAGTATGTTTTATTTTTAACTCTCAATTTACTTGTCGAAACATTAAACGCAATAGAAGATAGCTGGCTATGTCATCAAACCTGCTAAAAAATGTCAAACATTAACAGCATCATGAATCATAAATGCGCACAAACACATTCAAGTCGTAAAACTGGTGATCGCCTGACGTTCGTTTGCCCCAGCCAGTTGGAATGTCTCGCCATCCCGCTGTAAAAATGGTATGGATTTGAGGCCTTTGAGAACATTTTTTTCATGCTTTCTTATCTCTGCACCTAAATATTTCCTCTGTAGAGATCTAAACAAGATCGCTGATGGGATGAGTTCAAAATTTGGTCGTATTATATCGTGCGTGGTATCTTTCGTGGCTGGTCACGTGATTGGATTTATATATTGCTGGCAGTTGACGTTGGTAATGCTTGCCACGTTACCACTGGTTGTAATTGTTGGAGGATGTTTTGCAACGGTTGGTATTAGTGTGATGGTATACATAGAGAGAGAAAAAGGAAGAAAGAAGGAAGGGAAGTAGCATAGAACAATGGTGGTATGTGGAAACGAGAGATGAAAGACTATAAGATGAACTCAAAGAAGCAAGCTAGCCACCAGGGAAGCAAAGGAGCAAACAAACAAGGAAGGAAGGAAGGAAAGAAAGAAGGAAGGAAAGACACATGGAAAACAGGAAGGAAAGAAAGAAGGAAGGGAATGATGAAGAAAGAGAGCAAGAGATAAAGCAAGAGATACATACATACATACATACATACATACATACATACATACATACATACATACTGTACATACACACATACATACATACATACATACATACATACATACATACATACATACGTACGTACATACGTACGTACGTACGTACGTACGTACATGTATGTATGTATGTATGAATAGGAAGAATGGAAATCAAGTAAGGATGAAACTTGGAAGAATTTAAAAAGATAGAAATATAAGACCTGTAGGATGAAATGTTGATAAGATGAATGAGTAAATAGCAAAAGAGAATGTAAGGACCTAAAGGAGTAATGGTAAAGGAAGGAGCGCAATAGATGAAATAGAAAGCTGTACACTTCAGAGGTTGAAGTGACAGAGACTTGAAACAAGATAAAAGAAATGAAAAGATGGATGGGCACATAACGAAAAGGTCTGTTTGAAGGCGAAGACTGATATCAAGGAACAGAAAGCTACGGCAAATAAACAAACGGAATAAGATTTATAGGATTTTATTTACTAACTACACTAATGTCGCTAGGTAACAGGGGATTACACAGCCAAAGTGCTCGAAGCTTACTCCAAAGCTGGTCACGTAGCAGAACAAAGTATTTCTTCTATCCGAACTGTCGCAGCATTTGGAGGAGAAAAGAAGCAAGCTGAATTGTAAGATGCGGTGATTTTTAATGACAAGTGTACTTGCATTTTACTTATGACATAATTTTAAGTCACTAATTCTTCCAAAATTTGCATAATCTGTGGTAAACACCACCTGATTGAGAAGGACCCTCAGCTTTCTACCCATTGCTTTACCAGAGCATCGAACCACAATATTGGTTCCATTACGTTAATGACTACGGCAACAGCAAAACTCACGCAAGCACTGATGTGATTTTATTAATTTAAAATACTAACTGTTAGACCCTGAGAACAGTGGTACTTACGCCCGACAGATCCCGAGTATGGTGGAAACTCAATAGCATTTTACTCTGGCTAAGGCCAGGCAATTTTACTCATTAGTAGGAAACCTGCCATTAGGAAAGAGTTCAAAATTATCTCGTGATATTTCTAGAATGCGGCGACACCTCGCATTTTTTGTCTTCAAGTGTGAACTGCGAACATTTGATAGCATTTACTTGTTTTCAGGCAAAAAGGCAAAAATTTTCAGGCAAAAATTTTCCCCACTATATATGACGTAATATGGCGCGATCTATGACGTAATGATCAAAGATATCTTATCTTCCCCTGAAATTGCTTCTTGTCAGATTTGGACGAATCAAAAGACAGTGGTGCCACAAAAGTGCAACTTCCGGAAATGATGAATTGGAGAACACTGGCCGTAGTTTCCCAATTCCGAACATCCTTCGTGCAACTTGTTTCCATGATAAACCTTCAAAAATCAATTGCCGTTTCATTCTTCGTCCTTTTTGACCGTCGCTTCACCACAATTTGCACAGAATATTACCTTTTTTGCAGAATATAGTATTTCCCTTTGTCTAGCAACTTCGACGCGGCGGATACAGTAATTGCGGCACAAGATTCAAAACAACTTTCATAGTGTAACAGCATCTTTATAGCGATGTTACATGGGACAATTTCCGCAGACGATTCAGTTGCACACATAAAATTCAACAAAAGTTTTACGCACGTTATTTTCTTGCAATGTAATTTGCATGAGGAAGCGTCGTTAAGTCGTTTCGCGTAGCATCGCCTTTACAACGGAGACAATCTGGAGATACCAAAATTTCTCATTCTTCAAAATCGCAGGTACGATGAGAAACTTTATGATGCATGGAAATATGGCGTCAAGAAAGGTTTTAGTATTGGTCTGGGAATGGGATTTTTCCAGATAGTTGTTTACAGCAACTATGCGCTGTCAATCTGGTAAGTGTTTTTCCACTAACTTTCTGCCCGTTTCTCCACTATTACCTCATTTTACTTCACACCATTTCAGTTCATGTCTCGTCACTTCAGGTCACTTCATATCACTTCATTTGGCATCACTTTACTTAACTTCATTAACGTCACGTCACGTCACGTCCCTTCACGTCACGTCACGTCACGTCACGTCACGTTACGTCCCTTCCCTTCCCTTCACTTCCCTTCCCTTCACTTCCCTTCCCTTCACTTCACTTCACTTCACTTCACTTCACTTCACATCACATCACATCACATCACATCACATCACTTCGCTTTGCTTTGCTTTGCTTTACTTTACTGAGCTTTACTGTACTTTACTGAGCTTCACTTTATTTTACTGAGCTTCACTTTACTTTACTGAGCTTCACTTCTCATCGTGTCACATCATGTCGCTTCAGTTCACTTCACTCCACTTTACTCCACTTTACTTCCCTTTACTCTTCTTCGGATGGTTTCGAAACTTTCCGCTCATGTGGTCCTATATGTGACGTAACACGAGCAACAAATTGCTGCAACTTGTCCAGCCACAATGTTGCGTTTCAAGTTGAGGCGTGATGTTGCACGTATAACTACCCACTTGTGCATCTTGTCGTGCAACAAATTCCGTGTTGCAAGTTGCAGAAAATTGTGGCGTAGAGTAGAAATGACTTCTAGTTTTCACGGCGTCTTGTGGCAACTTGCAACATGGAAATGTGTTGCTCGACTAGTAGCACAAGTGGGTAGTAATACGTGCAACATTGTGCTCGACTTGCAACGCAACATTGTTGCGAGACAAGTTGCAGCAATTTGTTGCTGGTATTATTTTATTTAAGGACGGTTCCGAAGCGTAAACTTTCATTTCATGCATTATTCCAGGTATGTTATTAAGTTGGCCAGAGATGGAGACTCCAGTCCAGGAGATGGAATGACGGTAAGTTTACTGTGAACAAAATCTCACAAAGGTTTGAAAGAATGAAATTACCGAAAAGATCATGTAACTGCTTGAACTGAGTAAACCGGAGAAAGAAAAACAAGACTCCTGATAAAGTCTGTGATGGATAGACCGAGGGAAGGAAATTCTGGACAACACGGAAATAGTTTAGAATGTTAGCTAGGAGCTACACCGCTCCCAAACGTCGTGAGCATTGGCGAGCTCCGCATTTCTAGCTGAGAAAAGCGCGCTAAACTTTGTTGCGTTCTATTAAGACCCGACGGTAGAGCGCAAAACTTACGAATACAAAATAGCGACCGAAAATGTTAGTATAATAATCTGTACATTACTGCAATGATAGCCTTCTAGAGTACACCCCACTTTGAAAAATAGTGATGAATATTTTGGTATCACTGAGTCTTCTCGAACGAATAGAACTCAAAGATTCGGGTATTTACACATGTAGAAACGTTGGGTAGCGATGTTGCTAGTAGCAAGTCTAGAGTAGTATGGTCTCAAATCGGAAAATTGATAATTTGAGAAAGAGTAAACTGCTTGGTAATGTGTGTTATCTTTTATAATAGATGGTTTTCGATCAATCCCTCGAGATTAACAAGACAATGATAAGGCGACCATCTTGGTTCCACACACAATTGACCGCTCCACCAACCCTGGAAAGACTGGGTTGTAGGTAACCAGCGCGAGCTACGATTGGTTATTGTAATCCTTCAGCCAATCACAGCACTTGCCGAGCCCCAATCTTGTCGGGGTTTCTATAGTAATCAGCAGCAGTTAACGAGATTCTTTGATTGAATCAGACATGGTTTTACGTTACTCTGGCTTAAAATGTTTTGTAATCTACGTTCAAAACTTTTTAACCCTTAAGCACACAGTGCCCGATATATAGGACACCAAAAACAGAAGAACAAACGAGAGAACAAAGGACAAAAGGAAAAACTTTTATACGTTGAAGGGTTAAGCCAGAGTAGCGTAAAACCATGTCCGATTGTTCATCTGGCTGCGTTGGGAAATTGTTCATATTCTTTTGTTGAAGTTCATTAGTTCAACCGCTATGACGCTATGATGCTATGACGTCACGTGCAAACCGTCTATACATTTACCACGTAATGATGAGTCTTGATGGTAACATCGAGATTCGAATGAGATTTTTTATCTCACTGTTCTCCCGCGGAATCCGGCCAGTCTTTCAATGATTCATTACATAACCCTGCTTTCTCTTTATAAAGCGGGAACAATTTTTTTCCCAAAGTTGGCTGAACAAAAACGGACGAAAAGTTGTGAACACTGAAAACTTCCTTGACCAACGTAAACAACATTGCATCACCCCGCCATGGTCTCATCACGAGTTTAAACGGAAGACATTGAGTCACTTTATCACGCCCTCATCACCGTTAAAAGTGCAGGAAACATTGTAATGCGTCCTAACGGAAAAAACTGTCGCCCAAGAAACAATAAGACATGTAATTGTTAGATACGTGGACGAGGCCATCCAGGGGGTTTCGGCAACCAAATTTTTCTCCTGGGAGTCGACAATTAAAATCCCCATGTTGTTCAGTAATCCCTGGAAACCCCCCGTGTAAATTGTTCTCGGAGGACAAAACACTAACAACCAAACCGCGGGGAGGCCTGGGGGAAACGACCAAACGTCCAAACGACCTCCATGTCGGCCATTTTTGGCTTCACTTTTTAATTAGCTCATTGACTGGAGTGAGCCTTGCAGTTTATATAGAAAACCCGCTTATTTCTGAGCACTGTGAATATTACACCCTGCTTACACACACTAGCACGTGACTGGTTATTTTCAATGTGACCATAAGTCAACCAATTGCCCTAAGTAAGTGAAAAGCAGGACCGTATAACAACCTTGTTCCCTGGGCATTTTGTCTCCTCGACGGAAGGTCGGCAGAATAGCTCTGAAATCCTCTCGCCGATTCTATAATCTGATTTACCTGTTTTAAAAACCAACTTTTTTTATAACTATATCAAGATTGAGGAACACCGCGTTTTATTTTATTGCTAAACTTTCGCTCCGTTAATTCATTCATCAGACCAATTTCCAACTGCCAAGGTGAAACGTATGAAGGCTACTTAAACTACCATATTCAAACTGATCTGGGTGTAAGGGGCATGATGAGCCAAAATTCTCTGGGGATGAGGTTGGACTATATAACATTTACTTAGTTCTATTTTTGAGTTATAAGGTCTTGAGGGTTTTTTATTTTTACCGTTTAACATCAGGTATTTTTTGCAATAAGTACGGCATCCATGGTTTTGGGACAAGCAGCGCCAAGTGGCGAAGCTCTTGCAGTTGCGAGAAGTGCAGCATATGTCATATTCCAAATCATTGATCGGGTAATTAGTGCAAAAATGTTCACGTTATCTTTTGTATTTTGTTTTGTCATATATAAACAGTTTTTCCACAGAAATCGTGTATGGTAAGAAATCTCTGTTTTATAAAACATTCATTAATTAACAAACAGATTACAGGGTATCTCATCTCCGTCCGGCAAAATGATAAATCAAAATGCGCCGCGAATTTCCAAATAACCATGGTCTTGTGCCAACAACGTTTGATATAGTACTTTTATATTTTAATATCTTAACTTGCAATATTATTCTCGTTCTAAGGAATCTCAAATTGATGCTTCATTAAACGAAGGGCTCAAACCAGTAACGATAAAGGGGGATGTGGATTTCTCTCATATTGATTTTGTTTATCCCACGAGGAAACTCGTTCGAGTTAGTGTTCATAATTTGTACAATTTCATTTTTTATTCATAATTTCAAGTTCTACTTTTTCTTTTTCTTATTTCGTTTTCTCTTTTCTCCTTTTTGTTTCTTCCTTTTATTCATTTTTCTGTTCAATCACTTTTCCTTCTTTTTCCTTTTCTGTATTCGTCTCTGTCTCGTGTCCATTTCTTCGTTAAATATACATGTTTCCATGATCACATGTAACTGAGATAAAAGCTCACTACATTCAATTTTTTAGCCAGATAACAATTTTAATGTTCTCGTTCCTCCTTCTCTTTCCTCTTTCTCTTTTCTCTTTCTCTTTCCTCTTTATCTTTCATTTTTCTCTTTTCTCTTTTCTCTTTTATCTCTCTCTTTCTCTTTTTCTCTCTCTTCTCTCTTTCTCTTTCTCTTTCTCTTTTTCTTTTTCTTTTTCTTTCTCTTTCTCTTTCTCTTTTTCTTTCTCGTTCTCTTTCCCTTCCTCTTTCTCTTTGTCTATCCCTTCTCTTTTCTTTTTTTCTTTCTCCCTCTCTTCTTCTCATTCTTCTTCTTCTTTTCGTCCTTTAGTCGTTCTCTTTCTCCAGCTCCTTCTCTTCATACGTCTGTTTCTCTTTACTTTCTTTCACTTTCTCTCTACGTCCATCTCTCTCTTTCTTACGCTAACTCGCTCTCGCTCTTGTCTGCTCACGATTTTCATCAGGTTTTAAAAGACTTCAGTCTAAAAGTCCCAAGCGGTAAACGAGTGGCTCTTGTTGGTGAAAGTGGTTGTGGAAAAAGCACAATTGTGAAATTAATTCAGAGATTTTACGATCCAGTAAACGGAGCTGTAAGTGTAGCCCGTTGAAAAAAGTATTAAATATATCATTAATGTACATTTCATCAGAATGATTTTTTCTAAGTACGAACCGTTAATTTCATCTGTCCTTGCTATATTTTGAGGTGATGCTGGATGGACAAGATATCAGGTCTTTCAACGTCAGACATCTTCGTCGTTTTATTGGAGTAGTAAACCAAGAACCTGTTCTTTTTTCCACCACAATTGCTGAGAACATTGCCTTTGGACGTGATGGAGTTACACAACAGGAAATAGAAGAGGCTGCTAAAATGGCAAATGCTCATAATTTTATCACCAATTTTCCAAAGGTATGTCTCTGAAGTTGGTGTGTTGGTTGGGCGGATGTCGCATTATGACGTCATATCATGGCGTAAATGCTTGGGTTGAATGTGATAAATAAATGTGATATTCACTTCTTGTTCATCGACGTATTTTGTTAATTCCGATTGCTTGTTCTGTATCACGTGAGACCACGTTATATGTAGCAACGCTTAACCTTGCTTAATACCATTAATTTCCTCGGTTATGAGGAAATTTAATCGCTGATTTCCCTCACTTCATTACTTATCATTATACACTGAACCCAACATCTCTTTTCTGATTGGTCCATAGCTCGGAGAGAATTTTCGAAATCTGCGCCTTCGATAATGTCTGCCAGCAGATTATACAATCATGATCATCGTGTCAAGACATAGAATTACCAGACACAGAACGCAGACTCATATTTCTTGTCAGTAATCCGGAGAGGTCCACTATGAGGATCGTCATTTTCACTTGATTTGGTCTTAGATTACCCAAAAAAGTTCGTCATTTTGTTCAAAAGGAACTCTCCCCAGGACAACTGTTGTAGAAAAACAAACACAGTTCTTTCCAATATTGCTGATAATTTCTTTCGTTTTTGCATCATACTGCGATGTATCAAAGAAATTATAGATTAGTAGATCTGAACGCGGTATTCTTGCCAACTTACAGGAAAACAATTCAATAGCGGAGAGTTATATTCAAATCACTTTCTGATAGTCGGCCACCAAATCCGTAAACCCAATATGGCGGATTTGTAACGGCAAAAAAAATTGTTCAACTTGCCCTCTGGTACGTGAACAAGCACGCTTTCTTTGTCCAATAATTCTGTATCAAGGTCATGGGTAATCATGTCAAGCATCATCGCGGTGCATGATTTCCAAAGGTAAACATGTTAGTATTAATACTAACACAGAAACCTTTATTACTCTGAACAGAATAAGAACCTCATCCATTAATTGCTTTTATTATACAATTATGATGTTATCACAGTTTTGAGTTGATACGAACAGACCGCTAATTCCGAATGGTGCTAAATTGTTACGAAATATCTAAAGACATTAGTTTTTGTACATGAAGATGCGACGTGTCACATCATATCTACCAACAATGGTGTTTTTACATGACTGCCATTAAATACGGAATGCTGAATACTTATATAGTTCATGTGGAAGCTTGGTGTGTATCAAACGACCAGGGAACGTTCGTTAAGCTCATTATCTAAGAAAAACGATTTCTGAGCCCTAGACGGGAATTGAACCGGCAACCTTCTGATGACCAATGAGACGCTCTAACCATTGAGCTACCAAGACTTAGGAGGCACGCTAAGGTGCAGGTTCGTCATACGTGCAACTTAAGCGGAAGCCACGATATGATAATGGTATCTTTATGGGCACATGACAAAATTGTATAACAAAACAATGAATGAACAACTAGAGGACAAGCTCGTTTACTCAGAAAAACGATTTCTGAACCCTAGACAGGAATCGAACCCGCAACCTTCTGATGACGAAGGTTGCGGGTTCGATTCCTGTAT
>JBAHVQ010220180.1:0-11166 GCA_036872915.1 Nanipora kamurai
ATATATATATATATATATATATAGATAAATGTAGTGATAGAAACTATCGTGAAGATAGAGACTAGCGCATACAAAATATGCGCTAGTCTATATATATATATATAGACTAGCTATTATGCGCTACAAATAGTCTATATATATATATTTAGACTAATCAAGATCACTTTATGAACTTTATTTAACGTTTCGAGGCTCTGCCAATTAAATCAATATAATTATTTATCAATATTTGATAAAGGGGCAGAGCCTCCAAACGTTGAATAAAGTTTTTAAAAGTTATCTTGATTAGTCTACATGCTTTCTAACTTTGGTGAATGAAGTTTCATTGGTTTGCTGATACATATTATATCATATTATATTATATATACGTACATCTATATATTTACAATAATATATATATATATATATGTATGTATATGCGTTGAAGATTTGTAATCCAGGCATGTTTATGTTTATAATGAAACGTTTAAAAATTTATACGCCTACGCAATCAAACACATATAAAACATCTCACCCAGAACAATCCCACACAGCCTGACGAAGACTTGAAGCACCAAGTTGAAAGCTTGCACCAGAAAACCACAATCCGGAGAACATCATATATATATATAAATATATATATATATATATATAATTTTAAAGTGTGATTAAACACAAGTATTTGCTTATAAGGTAAGAGTTATTAGTCAGCAACTTCCCACCTAATGATAAACTTTCCAAGCTCTTTAACAGACACACTGTACGCGTAAGTTAGCTGCAACGATAACATGAAATCCTTTATCACTAGACACACAACAAAACAATACTCAAAAGACCTGACAACCGAACAAAATCAACAAACACAAACAAGCATACGGCACTGTAACTGTAGACAACCAAGGCGATTGCCTAAAAGCAAACGTTATTTACAAGACCGAAGTTACAACAACTGACAACAACGAGACACGAACGTACATTGGCGTCACTGCCAACGACTTCAAGACAAGATACCGAAACCACATGAAATCATTGAACAATAAAAATACCATAACGAAGCTGAACTTTCCAAACACATTTGGCAACCCAACAAACAAGAATACGACGACAAACCAAAATACACGATTAAGTGGGAAATTTTCAAACAGCTCCCATCATGTAAAGCAGGATCTAGAAAATGCCATCTATGCTTAGAAGAAAAGCTCTTAATCTTGAAGGGACGTAAAAAGAACATTTTAAATAAACGATCGGAGCTTCTTAGTGCTTGCCGACATGTAACACAACACCGTCTGTGAACTTGTAAATTGTATGAATATTTAAATGATCTGTCAGTTGCGTGATGATCGCCTGAGCGCTTGAAACTTAGAGTAGCGACAGTAAATTTCGTCTATTTTCACTTCTTTATTCGCTCTACTGGTATGGTATCGAGCGCTTTTTGTTCTTAAGCCAACACTACAGCCTTCTTGGTTCTCATTCTGGTTTAATATATATTCGCATACATACACACAGCTAAGTCAATCCAGGTTGTCCCTTCCAATTCTAAATTGTGAGCCCAACAGGTTTCATGGAATAGCACCTTGGTGGGGTAAAGGATATCCCATTTATAAGGGAAGAACCAGAAGAGTGACACTCAATCGCCACATTAGACAATTTAGCAGTGGGACATCCTTGATGCAACCATCGTTAACTAGAAATTGCACCGTGCTATCTAATGATACTTTATGGGGTCATATTTTAGATTTTAGTGTCTAAGGGACACCCTTAACTGAATCCGCCGTCTATACGTATACAGTATACATATATACATATGTCTTTCTTTAAACCTATTTTGTAGAATGGTGATGTTAGCGGCCTTTCAGAAAACGCTAAAAGAAAACTATATGGTGCAGGTAACTTCAGGCTGTGATTGTGGTAGACTGATGTTATTTTCAACCTGTGAATTTTGTTGCACAATAAATAGTGTCAGTGGAGGAATGCACGAGATCTTCACGGAGAATGTCAAAAATACGAAATTTTTCCTGAAGGTATTTGCGCCGACGACATCTGGAACTGTATGGTCATACTTAAGGGAGATGAACTATTTTCGAAAATCACATTAAAAAGTTCCACTGGTTTTACATTATACGAAAAGTAAGAAACGTTCAAAATATGATCAGCTATGGGGAGCTATGAAAACTTGGAAATATTCCGCTCCTTGAGATTGCTCGCGCGTGATAACGGAAAATCTGGCCGTGTTTTAATTTCAGCACTTGATAAAACATTCTTTTCTTTATATCTCAACATAAAAATAATTCAGTAATTCGTATTTCATGACTGCTTGCTTACTAGCCAAAGTTAATACCTTTGGCCGTTCAATATTAACATTAAATTGTTAAGCATTTCTGATGCCTATATATCCCCTAGTATCTGTATTTCTGACCCAAAAGCTGAATCATCTGAAAGATTAAGACTTCTAGTCTCCTCCCTAATAGTACGTATTTTGGCCCACAAATATCCGGCCGCCCAGAATGAAAAACATTCAGCCCATTTTGACAAATTCCGTTCGTAGCTTCATAATGGCCACCACTTTTAACTCTTTGCTTCCACTTCAAATTATCGTTAACAGTCTATATAATTTGAACAGTTCCGCTACTCGACTGCTTCTTTCTGTCAAAGTTTTAATATTTTGTTGCTGTCGATAATTCTTGACTAAAAGACATAAAATGTCACATAAGACGATCACAGTTCATTATAAATATGAAAAGATCAACTGTTGGACATTCGACAAGAAAACATTTCACTAAAAATTATAACAGTTGGTCCTGGGCGTACCATTTAAATTAGTAGTGTTACTAAGTCGCAATAATTTTGTTGACAAACTGATACTTTGGTGTTATGGTGAAAGTAAAATAGTTTTGTCCAATGGAAACTTCTAAGCACAAACCACTTTGGCTTTACTTTGGCGACATCAGGAATTTAATTCGGCGACCGCTAACGTCTTGGATAAATCATCTTATCCTTCTGGTACTATTCCTTGATCAACTCTGTCGATTTGGTATATGAGCAGAATTCGTGCGAACGTTGAAAGTACTTGAATTTGATTTGAACTTTTCTGAGCTCTGGGCTTGAACAGTCTTCTTCAACTTTTATTTTTGACTTGAAAGTCCTTGAAACGTGCGCTCTGATGCTTTTTCAGTAACCCTGGGCTTTGACACTTGAAAATTATTTGTTTAAAATCATGCGAAACCTTTCAATTTATAGTCACTGTGAACGATAATTTGAAGTGAAAGCAAAGAGTTCGAGGCGGTAACCGTTGGAAAGCTACGAACGGAATTTATCAAAATTGTCTGAATGTTTATAATTCTTGACGGCAAGATATTTGTTGGCTAAAATACATACTTTTAGCAAGAGACTAGAAGCCTTAATCTTTCAGATACATGTAATGCTACTTTTTGGATCAGAAATATTAAATTATTTTTATGTTGTGAGATAAAGAAAAGAATGCTTTATGACTTGAATGTGAAACTTGACAAACTTTCACATGTCGTTTGTGCACCCATTTGTGTTTAACATTCACGGCAATCTTATGATTTTTGCACTGTGTGCACTTTTGTCCATGCTGTTATCTACTTTAATTGGACTTTAAAAAGTGGAATTACCCCTTAAATGGCTGATTTTTGTCGATTGTTCTTTATTGGCTCTTTTTTGCTTAGTTTTCATTTGTTCTTTTTATCTTGGTGTACGATACATCGGACACTGGATACTAAAGGGTTGACGTATCTATAGTAGAATGGCCCATTCGAGTTTTATATTAGCAACTGAAAGTTACATTGAAATATTTTATCATGACGTTGGAGAGTACCCAAGGCGAAGAAGAATACCCACTAACTGTGATGTTGGTAAATCATGCCCAGTTCAACTCGGCTGTAAGCCGTATGTTCACCTATCTAATAGAAAATTAACGTAACACGTTCCTAGGCTAACAGTCCGAAATATCACTTCAGTTACAAGTACACTATTATGAACCCACAAAGGTAACTACTAGCGGATTATAGGTATGATTCTCCGAAATGTTTGAAGGTACTACCTACGTTGAGCAATGTGATCGACGAAATACACGTTTTGTTGGGCGATTTAACGCAAAATGAATGCAATTTTGATTGTATTCCAGGTAAGAAACCGTAATAATAGAATAAATTAAAGTGCCCGGTCACTTAATTAAAAATAACTTCTGTCTACTTAACAATGGTTTCGTCACATCGCGGTAGATCAATGGTTTGCTATAAATAAATGGTTACAACAAACGCGGGTTTTACCAGAAGAAGAATAGATTGCTAAAAGACCTCGGTCTCTCGTGTGGTGATGACAAGCCGTTTAGCTTACATACAATACAATACGGCATTAACTTCTCACACTTTGGGAATTCTATTTATTGTAAACTGCCATTTTATCCATAATCTGATGTTGCAAGACTCGACAAAACGTTAGTTTACTTAAGGAAACTTAAATTTCAAGACTATGGCCAAATTTCGTCTTTTGCAGTGGGCACTTGTATTTATCGTGAGGTTGATTCTAATTATACATTCACTTCGTCTGTTGAATCGATTCCCTCTGGTACTTTTTAACATGATTATTGAAATCCAAGCAGTTTCTCGTTACATAACGGCATACTGAAATTAGAGGTACTTATAAATGTTCTGTCATTACTTGGAAGAGACCCAGCCCATGTCCATTTCAGTTAACAACTAATTCATGATTTTTACATATTTTTGTGCAGCTTACAAAATATTAGGAGCCGGACTTACCGTGGGGTTCTCTAATTTATCATGTGGAGTCTGCGTTGGAATTATCGGTAGTGGAGCTGCATTGGCTGATGCACAAAGTGCAGCGTTATTTGTGAAAATTCTTATCGTTGAGATTTTTGGAAGTGCCATCGGCTTGTTTGGGGTAATTGTCGGTATTATTCAGGTAAGAATGCAGCTGCTGTATTTTTGGTTTATATGTGTAGAACACCGAATAATTTTAGTAGTTAGATCAAATATATTCTCTTCGTTGGATTTGGTTTCGACTGTGTGAATTTGTGTTCGATAAAAGCGTACTAAACTGTATAGCTAAGGTGACTGCAAGCTTTATTTAACCCTTGAAAAGCCTAACTGCGTTGAGTAAGCGTGATGAATACCAGCCAAAGAGTTAGCACTTAAACTTGCTCAAGTTCAGCCGTTCATACACAAAGAAAGGATCAGTATGTATAGGTGATGGAGTTCACCATCTTGTTCGTACTCCAGTGGTTGTGCCTGCGCGTGCTTCACGCTGGCTCACACTTGAAAAGTCACGAAGCAAAAACAACAGTAACAAAAGAGAAAATTTTCCTTTTTATTGTTCATACTGAGTACTTGCTTCAACCTAATTTACATGCCCCATGGTGGTTCTTGTCTTTGCTGTTGCATTTACACTAGTTCCTGTTGTATGAACTAAATTTTCCCTATTCAGACGGGGAGCTTTAGAGGCGCACCACCTTCATCCCCAAAAGCACTCCTGCTATTGGCACCACATTTCTATGACGACTTTGTTGACCTCATTATTTAAGTGATTTTACAGACAGAAATCGCTTTCTATCTATATTTCTGCTATGTTTTTTTTTTCTGCTATCAACTTTAACATGTCAAAATACTAATGTCCACTAATACTTTAGGTGTCATAAGCTAAAGCAATGAAATAATTTTTATGTAATGAATCTTTAAGTACATTGTCGAAATTTACTCCTGTGGCGTAACTAAAATTATAAGCGATATTGACATCTGATCAACTGAAGTACTTTGTTGTCATGGTGACAAATTCAACTTGCAGTTTTTTTTTAATTCAAGATAAACATGAATGGGTGGAAAAATTCAGTGAATATGTTGAACAGTTTAAGTCTTTCCGAACGTAAGTTTAAAAACAATGTAACCATGGAAATACCATGCTTTCTCAGCAGCAGTCATTCATACTGAAATGTTTCCAGATAAATTTCAGGAAAATGTGACCAAATTCGGTGATCATTTTTAAAATGCTGTCAAAGTTACAAGTGCACGTAGTTGAAGTAGGGGTTACACTTGAAGGATTATCAGAAATTTCATATACACTTGCATTGATCTAAATCTACGCAACCCCTTCCGTTATCCTACCAGTTTCTTCATGTTTAAAAAACGTTTTTCAACTATTCGTCGTAGGACTTGCCTAGTCAACTTCAGTTGTAATTTTTATTATTGCCTGTTGGACAGCTTTGCTCGACATGTCTTGTAGATTTGTTATTTGCGGTGGTGAATTAGCTACTGAGGTTATTTTTCGTTACAACTTGTTTAACTCCATTATTTTATACTGATAAGTAAAGAGTACATAATATTAATAATTTGGCTTCCGATAATGTTTCGAAACATGCCGTTGTTATTGAAAGGTACAATGTTACGCGAATTTGTACTAAAAGACATTTCAACATCGAACAATGTTAACATATAACACATTACCATCACGTATCTGATCGAGTAAACCGTATATGAAGAGAGAACTTCTCGCCCTCAGGTGAAGCCAAATATGGCGGGCATGGTGATCTTTTTTACGTCAGTTTCATTCCTACACGCGGTTTTGCACGTTAGTTTTAGTCTCCTACGCGACCTTCCATTGTTTGCTCATTACCTTCAGTTGAAACACGGGCAAAAATCACTTTAAAAGGAAGAAATGATTTCAATCTGAAATATTTTTCAAAAAATGTCAGAGCGAGTTACAGAGTATAATTTTCATGAAAATGAATGGCAAAGCTAACAACATCTTGTAAAAGAGTCCCGAAAAATCACTTGAAGAAACTGTACGGTAAACGATCTCTTTTTACCGATTGTTTACCATTTTCAGACAGCTTAGCACACGTGAAGGCCACACGACATCTCTGAATCTTTTTAAATACTCGTTCATGAAAAATTCTTTTTATATAATTAAATAACTAATTTTCTATTGTTGTAAATATTTCGAAGCTGAATCAAACCGTAAAAGTCGTGTAAAGGACTGGAACTGACGTGCACGACCGCGCCTGAAACTGACGTGCAAAATTGACCTCCATATCGGCCATATTTGTCTTCACTTTTCCCCTGGCCGATAAACTGGAGTTCTCTCTTGATATGTAGAGCTCACTGATCTCGCTTTATGATAACGTTTGTTCGTGGACAATTGATGGTTTGCACGTGACGTCATGGCGGCCATGTAGGTGGAACTTTAACCGAAGAACCTCGTTACGTGCCATTGTATGTGGCACCAACATACCGTCCAACGGCCGTCATAAATGTCATTCTTAACTTGTAATTCAATAGGCAGCCCGTGCTAACAACTTCTCGTATATATTTATATTAAATTGATGGTTTTTTTACAATAGTAAAATGGGATTAAATGTAATATACGTGGGGTAGTTTTGTTCATTGTTGTATTACAGCCTCATACTTGTAGCTTCTTACCAACATCGGAGGCTTTTAGGTAGGGTTTTTCACTCTGGTAATAATATATAATAAGGCTGGAAACTCTACATCGATACCACCGTTGCCCGCCGACATTTGATGGCCGATTAGAAGCCATTATCTACGCTAACAGTTCCGGCTGCTTACAAGCATTTTTAGCTGTATTAAACGTTGTTAGCCACCGATTTTACGACCTGCTTTCATGGTAACAGCTCTGGCTGCTACCAAACTGCATATCAAAACCAGAAAGCAAGGCCGCTTTAAAACGCGAGTAGCTAAGCCATATCTTCATGCAAATCCTTGTAATCAATGTTACTGGAAAGACTGTCACTCTTGAAGTCGAATTAAGTGACACGACTGAAGATTTGAAGAGCACAACTAAGAACAAGGAATTCTGCTCGACCATCAGCAATTTTTTTATGAAGAGAAACAATTGGAAGATAGCCAGACCTTGAAAGAATATGACATTCCCGAGGATTCGACACTACATTTATGTTTGAATTTATGTAACAAGGCTAGATCGGGATCGAGTGAGAATGGTATAGTGATCACAAAACCACACAATGTCATGTAGAGCCCTGGCAAAGAGTAAGCAGACCAGCTGGTCAATCCAAAACTACTAAAAAAAACAACGTCAAAGAAGATATCACTTGGTTCCGATACAGAAACCAATAACAGATTTCAAATCCTGAGCGAACGTGAAAAAGATGTGAGCCAAGTTGAATGGCTCAATGAATGTCACGAGGAGAAAACCGGATAGAACTAAACTCATTCAGTCAGCTAAGAGAAGAACTATATCAACTGATACCATTACTTAAAGAGAGCGTACGGCTTCCCATGCAACTGTGTTAATTGGCGACTTGATTATCAAGAACATTCAAGGACCCTAACTTGGCAAAGAAGTTGGCACCCGGCTAGTAGTACTAATTGTTTTACGTTGCTGGACGAATGATTTTAACTGCTGATTCAGTTAAAGTTGGAGAAAGTTTTCTGAATCTCGCTAAAGAAATAAAATACAACTCCGAAATCAATGTGGTGATCTCTGAACTGGTGCCAAGACGAGACATGAAAGAAAATGGTCAACAAGAATCTTAGAAGATATTGTAGCCAGAATGGTTGGAAGCTTATCCACCTAGAAAACATTGCCTACGCCGGTTTGAATAGCCGAGGACTGCACCTAAATCATAAAGGTAATAACCAACTACTGAAGAACTTTGTAAATAATTTAGTTACAAATGACTGAAATTCAGCTTCCTTGAATGCCGTGCCTAATAACTTTTTCTGTAGTCAGCCGCTTTTTCTTAATCATAATCATAATTTTAATGATCTCAGTAATTCGACAATATCTGAATCTACTACCGTCTTCCCCGGTCAGATTTAAAGTTTCACTAAATCTTGCCAGTTTAACTAAACATATAGATGAACTCAGAATTCTGCTTTTCAATAATCCAGTTGATGTTCTTTCAATCCATGAAACTAAACTCGACGATTCAATCAGAGATTGTGAGGTTCATATCACTGGATATAAAATAATTCGCCGCGATAGAAATGGAAATGGTGGAGGTATTTATTTTTATATCAAAACATCAGTTAACTTTTCTTTAAGTACTGATTTAAAAATAGATAATCTTGAAAATTTATGCCTTGAAATCATTAATCTAAATCATTTGGTATCAGCTGGTATAGACCACCAAAGTCTCCTGTTGAAATCTTTATCTCCCTTGAAACCTTTATCGGGCGACTTGATTCCGAAAAGGTTGAGTTCAATTTGATGGGGAATTTCAATTGTAACCTGGCTTCCACTCATTATGATAACAGTTCACGTCTGCTGTCAAACATAACGGATATTTATGGTCTTCAACAATTCATAAACGAACCTACTCGTACTACTACAGCATTCTCTACTTTAATTGATTTAATTTATACCAACTGTCTAGACAGGGCTATTTGTTCCGGAGTCTTTCACGTATGTATTAGCGATCATATCGAAAACTGTCTGTCGACACTATAAACCAAGGGCGTAACAGCACTACCTATAGAAACTTTAAATCAAAGTTAAAGTTAAATCGTGCAAGTTTTCCAGTGACATCTTATTCCCACAAACTAAATGGGGTTATTGAAAAAACAAATTTGCAAATTAAACGAGACTTACCTTAAGTTGAAGTTTGAATTGAATTCTATCGGTCATCAGCCGGGATTGGAGGAGGTGTATTCGAGACTTGCACATGCGCGTAACCATACTGTACAGCCAGAGACTTGACCTGATGATCAGGGACACGAGTGAAAGATGGGAAGGTAACTATAAATAAAAGGGGGAGGGCGTACACCTTTTACACTCCAGGCTGATGACATGTAGAGTACAAATTAAACTTCAACTTAACTCGTTTAATTTGTAAATTCTATCACGTCATCAGCCATGGTCGTTCCAGAACTGTACGAGCTTTCACAGCTGGTCCTTGTCCTCTTACTGCTATAACAATAAGAGGGCACGGGCAATAACAGTATATATTTTCACATATATAAATATTTATATGTTTTAACATATCTTTACATATTGTAAAATGTTACTATATCCAATTATTGCGAACCAACCTCCACAACAACAAAAAGTGAACTAATATGCAAACTGAACCTTATTGTTGATCGTAGGTATTAAGGATAGCTGAACTTCGGTTAAACCTAGGTTATTCACAAGGTTTATAGTAAAATTTTGGGAAGGTGTGTTCATTGGATCGACCAACAGCTTTCAAGAATTTGGGTGTGTTCGCATTGCCATCAGCTGCACGAGAGGTTGAAGCTGCCCTAGTGCTATGTTGTGGAATTTCGTAGTATCAATGCTAGCGGAACTTAACAAGGGCACCAACGGGAGACAGTTTCCTTGGAGACAGGCCTATGTAGCTTAATAAAACTAATAAATGTTTGCACTGAGGGTTGCAAATACTTTCAGTCCTTTTCAAATATTCTAGAATATGAGCTACAGGGCATAAACGTGTCATGAGGGTAGCGTTCATACACAGTAGGTGCAATATGAGATCCTATTCTAGTTTGTTTAATTTTGTTAGGAATACTAAAAGTACACTTGTTTTCTGGAAGTTGCATATTGTCAATTGTAAAATAATGGACAGTTTGGCAACGCTGGCCACTGACTAACCATAACAAAAAAGTTAGCTTAAAGGAAACATCTTTTAAGGATAGGCGGAAAATCTCTGGTTGACATCCACATTCCACACGGTAGAGTACCTTGGAAACGTTGGTTTTAGCTAAAAAAATTCCTTTCATAAAACGTTTTACAAGGGGTAACTTGGCCCGAAGGTATACTGTTATTCTCAAGACGTTGGACAGGTGAAAGGGTACTGCGAGCTATGTTAATAGATGTATAAGAGACCTAAAAAAATCTATAGCGGTTGGTACTGGGTTGATTTACAAAATCACATATGACTTTGGTTAAGAGTTTCAACATAATCTTAAGGGGGTCCACTACCAAAAAAAAATTTTTGCGATACTTTCAGTGAAATTAAAAGCCATCTATCTATACTAAGATGTTGGTGATGCTTGCTGAACTAAAATATAAGGTTTTTGTGAAAATTGTTGTCATAGTAACTAGGAATCACCACCCCGAAAGGAAAAAATAAGCTCAATTTGTAAACGTGATAACCTGTCAACGAATCATGATAGAAGACTGGAATAACCTGTAATCTATGACCCATAATAATGTTGAGGAGGTGAACCTAAA
>JBAHVQ010220201.1:0-11166 GCA_036872915.1 Nanipora kamurai
GTATATATATATATATATATATATATATATATATATATATATATATATATATATATTTACTTATATTTATCTCGGGAGCTAAATAATAGCAGTTATCAATGAGGAACCTGATAGTGGCTAAAATGGTACAGTTACAATTATACACTAAATCTGGATAGAAAAGGTAAAATATTTGTGAAAATTAAAATCAAAGCTAAAACCACTATAACGTCTTTCATTTTAAAACCTAAAAAACTACTGCCGGTTCCTGCTTTAACTATGTTGGAAGTTGAAATGCAAATGACCTAAAATTTGGCCAGTACGATAATTTAGTAAAGTAACCACTAAACCACTAAGGTTCAAAAGCAGTTAACCACTTAATTAAAAACTTCAGTTGCACATCGTTTATTCCCAATATGATTAATAGGTGGCAAGCTCGTAATATTTGCTTTGTTGTTAATAATTCGGATGGTGCGAAACCGGATATTATCAACCTACAGTTTTGTGTTTTTTAGGGGGGGGCAGTAATACCTATTTTAATGCAAAATGAGTTGAATCACGATTTCATAAATAGTTTGAGCAGTTTCTGGACAATTATTGTAGGACGTTCCCGTGCAAGGAACTTTACTCTCGATAAGGTTTTCTGTTGGTTTCAATTAAGCTTCAAGTTCTTCATCCAGTTTGGCACTGAGGCATACGTAAGTATTGTTTCTAACCATTCCTAAGCTTTCCCTGATCCAAAATAGACAAAAAATACGAGATAAAGATTCAGATTCTTTTTTTTATGCATGTTATCTAAATTTTTAAGTCAACAAAGGGAAAATGAAGCCTAAAAAGGTGGTAATTTCTTTAAGAGGTCAGTTGTTTCCGAAAGCAACACTTCTGATTTAGTACAAAAACATAAAATTTCTTGAAAAATTTTCTAAAAATTTTCGTCGACTAGTTCAATTTTCTCAAACTAATATTTTTCTCTAATGTAACGGGAGATTGCCTTATGAATGTATTCTTGCGCATATACTTTATTCGTTGATCATGCATAAAAGCGCGACGCAATGCCAGAATTTATCAAAAAACTAAGTGATACAAAAATAAAATACGTACAACAAAATCCTATCTTACGAAGTGGCAAAAAGTAGCAACCAAAATAGACCGAAAGGAAAGGAAAAGTAATGTCAAAACACTTGGAAAATATTAGGTAAACATTCATTTGGCCAAAAGTGAAACCAAATGCAAAACAACAACAAAGCTAGTTTGAAATTTAGATGTCGAAACTGTTCTTCCATCTTTTTGCTTTGTTAAATATTGTTGAGTAGATTAGCGGTTCTGGGATTGAATTAATGGATTTTTTCTACGAAAATACGTCATATAGACATAAATATGGTGTACACATGGAAACGTCTAATGTATAATTTTATATAGTTATATAAAGCTGAATTTTATTTAGCATTTACTTACGTTGTAAAGGCTTGATATGCTTATTTACACAAGTTTAAAAGTTAAATAATAAAGACCTTCAATGACGACGTTGTACCAAGGTTACTAGTAAAATTCAAGTAAACATCTCAAATGCTGCATGTAAACCGTTTGTATAAAGGTAGAAAAAAACACCATAATGTTGAAGCTTGCTTTATGCATCTGGGACATTTATTTTTAGCACAAACACTAATGAAAATGTACATTTTGCTTTAAAATATTGGTAAAGATTATATCACTTAAGATATGTTTCAGTTGGTTTGGATAAAAGTAAATGGTGGACAATGATTTGGTACCTTGTAGACTTGACCACTGTAAAACTACTTCAAAATCCCTTTTACCTGACTTCAGATAGCCAATTTGAATTCTATTTAAGTCGAACCTTGGTTACACGTTCAAATTAATGAAATGTCGAAACTGTTTTTCCGATATTTATTCGATATTTTGTTTTCACTCCAAAATATTGAAAACAAGGTTACCATTATCGCTAAGTATGTACAATAACAACAACATTTCGAAATTCAATTATTTTTTAATTGATCGAGTGACCCCACAAGTAGAAACAATTCATGCTATTGGCCTTGAGTAAACATAACCGCATTGTCCTGTTGTCCAAGTCCTTAGAATTTGAAAATAAGTTTAATAACGAAAATTAAACCTGAATGGCAGAGTTCAAAAGAGTGCCAGTAATCTACGACGATGATAACTTTTTCGTGATTTTACCATGCTATATAGTCTATATTAAGTGCCTAAAAATGGTACGTATATCCACACAGAATCACTTATATCTCTATGTCAGCAAAATCCACTTTACTGCTTTTCCATAGGTGGTATTGCAGTATTGAATGAGACCTCGCTGGCAAAACCATCACAGGACTAATATATTATAGACGCAGTCGACAACGAAAAAATCCCCAGATAATGGCGTTCGAAAGACTAAGCAATTTTACGAAGAGCATCAGCTGCAGTGAAAAAGGCTTTTTAAGGGTATTGGAGAAGGAGATTCAAATTTTCTTTAAACCTTAGTATTTTTCAGTTTATTCCGAGCGATTGACTTGCCAAATCGACTAGTAACCTGTAGGGCCTATTGACTTGTCAATAAACCTTACAATATAATGTAGAAGTTATTCTGTCTTTTGATTCCAGTTAATGGTTTATCCCCAAGCAAGCAACCAAAATTTCTTTGTTTGTGTCAGATTGATAGGCTTCGGAATTGTGCATACTCCTTATGCTTAATTATTACTCAAAAAAGTTATCGAAACCGTAACCTTCTGATCGTCAGTGAGTTGCTCTAACCACTGAGCTACTTCGATCTACGTACACCAAGTTATCACATACCGCACAACATTGGCCAATATGGATAATTGTTAGGTTTGTTTGTCCCCCATGCAAAGAAAAACATCGGTTTTTCCTGGCACGTGAAACCTCCGCCAAATTGCTGTATATTTCGTTTAGTAGTTTTACAACACATAAACAAGCGAGCTTTTAAATTAGTTTTGTAAGATAGTTTTAACAGAAAGTGTATTTACGTATACGTTTTAACTTTTTGCATTCGTTCGCTATTTGTAGTAGCTGTAATAGCTTACAGAGGTAACCTGTATAGTTACCTAATGTTCCATAAGTGTTTTACAGTAAATCATTTTGGGAAAATGGGGTGTCTTCGTTATAGGATTGAATAATGTTAAATCACGAGGCCAGATGATCGAGGCTGGCGAATCCGAGCCCGGCAATCACATTTACATGTTGGTCTCAAAGTTGAATTCTGTAGTGCATCCTTTATGAGCTGCAGAATTTGATCCGAAAGTTGACCCCATTCACGTTGCCTATCGAAGCCGCAAATATCATTTCTATAAATGATGCAGGTCATAATCGAACTTTTTATGTATTTCGTATTTGGAAAAAAATAAGGCGAGATAGAATTACCTGTAATTGCATTTCAGCCAAAAACTACTTCGTAAACAAAACAGCCACATTCAACAAATTGGTCTCCAGAGCTTTCAAATAAATATACTTTCGTGACTGGAATGTCAATTTAGTAAAGTTTGTTTCTCACACCTTGTAAACCGCTATCTTTTTCAGTCTTTACAATAGCCCTGAGGAACCAGCAGTGACCACTACAGCCAAATATGTATGAAAGGAAGTTGAGCCTTGAAGTCAAGAAGGGTGTCTGAGGGGCGTAACTAAGGCATGACAAGGAAAATAGTTGAACACTAGTTACCTTTGAATTTCAGACTATGATACCTTATCATGAAACCATATACCTATTGTAGACGAGACTCACTGTTTATCTCACGGAGTCGTTCATTCGAGAATGCTCAGAGAAAATACCTTTAACGATATGTCATATCTCTTATTGTCATTTTAATGGGAGTAAATATTAGACCGACAACAATTAGGCTTTGGCACATTATTCTTTTATTTTTTGCTATTATGCTAATGCTTAATGCTTAAAATTTTTATAATTATGCTCTTATGGCCTTGCTAAAATGCTCGAAAGTTCCATCAATACATACACAATAATAGACACAAAAGTTTTCAGTAACTAGAAAGTATTTCAATGGAAACCTGAAAATGACATTTGGGCTTGGCGCCAACAGTCAATAAGCATAACACAAAACATGTTGTAACATTGATTCAAAGCGTACAGGCTTTGTTTGCAACAGTTATCTTGTCAAAATCTGAGCTTAATATTTTGTATCTGTCTTCAGTGTATATCGTTTACGCTCATGTGGTAAACTACTTGTCACTTTCCGTTTCCTTGACAGATCTGACTGCAGTGGTGCTTTTAAGGCTTCGATTATGCTTCTACAGGTTTGAGGTTGGTTACTTTTGTCTGAGCCCAGACATTTGTCTGAGCTCAGACATAAGTAACCAACTGGATCAGCGACCTATGGATCAGTATGGATTCCATACTGGAAAATCAAGCAAACAAAATGGCGGCTGCACACGCTGAATGGCTGACCAGAATGAATGTGGGCATTGACTAGACCCAGGCTCTCTCTAGTTTTGGCTAGAAAGTAGAAACCTCAGAAATATATATGTTTGGCTGTTTCTCGGTGAATTTCATTCCTTTTTAATGATACAAAAATCTTACTAAAATGCTGGCATTATGCTCGATGCTTTTGCCATGCTATTATGCTCAAAATAATGCCAGCATAATGTGCCAAACCCTAACAACAATACATAGAATCAGTTCCAGCTGCCTGCTCTTTAACAAAAACATACTCATACACAGCTGCTATATCCTTATCTAGAGAAACATCCAAAACTGATTTTTGCAACAGGGATGTCACCATTTAGAGATCTCAAGTAAGATACCAGGACAGTTTTCGGTGGAGCATGTCGCAGTCTGTCGAATCGCTTACCCTCCAACCAGTCATCTTTTCACGAAACAACCGAGACTCCAAAATGGTGAACTTTTTCTTACACGTTCGCTAGCTCCCAGTCACGAGTATGAACGATGAAGATGACTGCAAGCTTGTTAAAACGTCGAATAAAAACGCTCCTCCATTTTTGAATTCTCTGATTGAAACTTCTACAGTCTATTTCCGAGCAAGATGATAACAACTAGTTTTGCCGACTTAACTGCTTTCCAGTGAGAATGACACTTCTATAATTTTGCTCTGACTAATGCGAGATTATTTTTCTCAGGTTAACATCAGACGATTTTCTTCGTCAAGAGAGTTGAGGCGCTGCCAGATAAGGGTTAAACAATATTTTTTTTTAATTTAAAAAATCTTTTATCATACCGCGACTCTGCGTCTGGACATTCACTACCGACTCTTGGCATTTTGGAGAAGATTTACTGAAAATTTTCAAAAAAGCGGGTTGATCTTCCCCGCTACTTCTCCAACACCATACGCCCCCCGGGGACCACAAATCAATTATTGATATAACACAGGAAGCCTCTTTAGCCTACTCACCCGACCAAATTGTATGACAAATATCGAGTGCAGCAGTGGAGGTCCTTGATTGGGCGTTTCTAAGGAATTACGAGGGGTGTTGGGACTACTTCCTCGGCTTCAAATTACGTAAAAAACTCTTGCAGTTTTTAATACGGAAGACAGATTATTATGTGGCCGACAAATTTTTAAGTTGTGATTAAACTTGTCGTATTATGATTATCGTTGGTGATGCTTTCTGTCCATCCTGTGAAGTGTTTAATTCCTAAGTATCACTGAAAATGCCTTTGATTAGATGATTAGGCTCAGGTTACAAGATGTTTTTTTCCTTGTTTTTTTTTTTTGACATCTTATACGTTCTTCTTTAAAAGGACTTGCATTAATTTTGCTCACGACCATATGATTGAGAACTCGTTTAAGAAAGGTAAAACTCTGTGAAATGCGCAGATATAGAAGAGTCTGTATCTTCAGTACATTGTCGACCTTTGGTGAATCTAATAACAAGGTCGTATTACCAAGGTTGCTGAGTTCAAGCTCTAAAACTACTCTAAACAGCGATATACAAAGTGCAATTGTGCAGACCATTGGTTATAAACTCTTGCACATCCACTTTCACCAAGACCTTAAAGTATTCAGATTTAAGCTGGTGTCTTGCCAAAGTCGCCCATGCAAGTATTACTATGTCACGTTTCGAATCAGTGGAGTCCTCACAGAAGTAAATATTGACTGTCCGATGTCCAGAGTATGACAATAAATAAGAGCTGTTTACATCAGGTTTGATCGACATTTCAGTTTGATCCAAATATCGATCACAGGCTTGTGTATAGAATGCTCACATCGCATCAGCTTGATGCCAGAATGTTCTAACTTATGACGATTACCCAGGTGATGTATCGTCAAGATCTCAAGCTAAAGGTATCGTGTTCAATGTTTTAATCTGACTTGTAAATTGGTTACTCGTCAAAGTTTCACTAAACTCACTTTCGATGTTCATTAGCACAGACTGTTGTCTGAAATTGCATGGAAATCTTGGCATTCTTCTTCAGATTAAAATACATTTCTCGTGTTAATTGTTATTGCTTCGTTAACTCAAATTGGTTGCTGAAGGATTTGCGTCAGACGAAACAAGTGATATAAAGACTTATCCAGATAAGGAGCACGTTTTTTTTTACTTGAATACCGTACAAGCACAATCTCAGTCCAAATCAGTGAAATTTTATAATGCGGATAAGATCTTCTATCGGGCACGAGACCTCACGTAGGATTCATACGTAAACATGTAGACATGAGAATGACCAAAACGGAAAAACAAACTTCCGCTCTTACCTTTTACTTAATTATATATATACTTATAACTATTCTTACTTATATCTCCATTGGAGTAGGCACAAAGTACCTCGCTTTTTACGTTCTAGATACCTCTATATACCTTTGTGTTAACATGAACAAAAGACACTGAATAAAAGTTTCTTTACCTTTGGCCGCTGACTCTCCAATTTTACTTTGTCCAAGTTAATAAAAAGTCCGACGATGCTTCCTTTTCCAGTTGCTTGTTCCCCGTTTAAATGGATCTCCCTTTATACAACCTCGTCTTCGACACATACGAATGAAGCCTGTGGTTGAAGTAAACAACAGAAACAGAAACAGGTATCCTATGAAGCACTTCCATCGAAGCCAAATAACCATTGTTTTTTATGGGGGCTTTTATTCCAAAATAAGACTTCCATTAATTTGAAAACCTCGATGTGTTGAGACTGCACGCGACTACCTCAAGGCTTTTCTGCGTAAATACCCCCAACGGCGCAGTTTGCGCTTCGATCTCGTGCTGTGTATTAAAGCTTCTTCCGGGATAAGTATCCATTATTCACTCACCTCATTCACTTGCGTTTGATCGTAGACACTAACCATCGCGGGGTAAAGCTACACTCTGTCATTTTGAAAACTTTGGTTAGTGTTTAGGGGGTAAAGCCCCGACTTTGCATTGTCATTGATCTTGCCATTTTGACTCATTATGACTTCCTTAACTCCGAAGTGAGGTTAATAACAATACATTTAGCTATGTCAATAAAGGAGTATAGTCATGGGCGCATGGCCGTACAACATATCCATGCGACGAACGTGGTGCTAACGTACTTCGTAGCAGGACGTAAGGCTCCGTATTGATGGAGCAACAGCAGTTAACGAGGTTACTCCAAGATGGGCGCATTGATGTCATGTGCAAACTAGTGATTTTATAATAAATGTTTGTTCTTCTCATCACCAAAAGACATGTACTGTTTATGTTTTCCAGAAAGATGAACTCTCTTTATGAGGTCTGTCACTTTAAATGCCCAGATTTAGGACTTTTTTTTGCACTTTTGAAGAGACTACTGTCCTATGCGTTTTTCAAACTATATTTTGAAATTTTACTTGACGCATATTAGCTTAGCTCAATCAGTGAACTCAGTAATAACTTGAAAGCTAGGAGTGCTTGGTAATACGGTCTTCGTTTATCTACGGTACATCGTAAAGCTGTCCTTTTGTTAACTTAATTTTGTTAACTTTTGTTAACTCAATCACAGTGGACAGCACAATAGATATTTGGAATAATCATACAATCATCCAATAGAAACGTTAGGATTAAGTCTCTCACCATTTGGAGTATTAGCTTCTGTCATACAAAATATATTAGTGCCCGGGGAAAGCCTTCCAACATTATTCGCAGCTTTACTATCTTTCGACATGAAGGAATTGCTGAAGTCAGTCATTGTGAGATAAGCAATGATAAAATTTTATCAGGATAACGTTTTGACCCAACATGGAGCCATCTTCAGGTCTGATTGATGTGCAATTCAGCTTTGTGTTTAAATAGCTTACAAATAGACCTTTTCGACAAAACAGGGCATCGTGAGTAATCAGGACCAAATTGGAAAGAAATACTTGACCTTAGCAGTTATGGGTTATTTTTTTTATGGGCGTTTTTTTTTTGTCTTTGAAATTCGCAGCACGAGGTCAAGTATTTCTTTTCAATTTACTCCAGATTTCCCTGTTTTGTCGTTATGCTCTATTTTGTCGAAATGATCCATATTCAAAAATCCTAATGATAGGTTAATTTAAATATCGGCGAACATAAACTATCTTTTCCGAACCATCCTCATGATTGAGGATGATTCTGAAATAGAATTGAAACACTGCACGTCCATTCTCATGGATAGCGTCAAGTTGTCGCCTCCAATCCCTATAGACTCGACAGCTCAACAGGTAGAGCGGCGGACCGGATTTCCGAAGGCGCGAGTTCGAACCTCGCTGAACTTTTTTCGTCGACTTCAGCAGTGTAGGATAAGTGTGAATTTATTGTTTCAAATAAACTATCGTCCTAGGGTAATTAAACTCATAAATACTAATTTACACAGATTGACTATTAAAATGTGTCAACAAGTACAATTTGTGTAAAAATACTCTAAACTGCTTGATAAACTTCAATCAATGTTTTTGACATATTTTTTTTTAGCCTCTAAGCCAGTCTAAGGTATTTAATAGTTTAACGCCTGTTATCACAGATACAACAGATTATACGTTTAACAGATTAGTCAAGGCTCAGTTTTATTCCAATTCATAAAGCTTTTTTAATTCTGTTTATATTATCATGTTTTTCATAAAGATGGCGGCTTACACGGAAACGAGGTGAGTGGGTCAAAACAAGTTCAAGGTAAGCTCTTACATGGCCGTCGACAGGGGAACGCCAGCTTTTAAACATATTTCACAGTTATTTGTGCACCCAAACGCAGAGATTTTCTCGCCGGCGGCCATGTAAGAGATTTTCCTGCACTTGTTTTGACCCACGAGCCTCGTTTCCGTACAGGCCGCCATCTTTATGAAAAAGGTCTCGTATCAAAATTTGGTCGACCGGGTTACAAATTTCGGTGCAACAGATTATCATTAATATCAATCTTCCTGAACAACTCTGTCTAATACTTTAGGAGGAAGTGTTTCACTTTCCACTTGTTCGGTTTATTCACGGTTCTCACGACTAGTTTAAAATCCACCTTTATGGTACTAACGCCGTAATTTATTTGTGTACTTTTTTCATACCACCTACCACTATTATGACATTCTATAACCAGTGGTATTATTTCTACATGCAATCCCGTTGCTTCCCGCTTATTTTAAGAACTTACTGCTGGTGCCAGTTTAACCAGATGAATTTTTCTCTTTTGTTCCTGAGAACAAGCCATGTAAACCGGCCAAGTACACTTCCCTTTCCTATCCCCCAATGTGAGTTCGGGTCTGCTTGCTTAATTTATTTCCTCTTTTTGCATTCAAAATCTCTCACCAACTAAAACTTGTCATCCTCCACCACGAGCTCTTTTTTCAATGAATGTTAGTATCATTATGTTCTTTTCTCTATAATCCTATGTTGCCTAACCTAATGCACTGCTAGCGCCATCAATGTGTTGTTTTATCTCCTCACATATTCTAAGCCTGCTAATACTGTGCTCTAGTACATACAATAGATGTCGGCCGGTTCCATCGCTCGATCCACATTATCTACTCAGTGCCATTCAACATTGCATCAACTTATCTGCTTCCATTACCTCGTCTCGATCATCTGTTCCTGCAATTGTCATTACTCCCTTACTTTCATTTAATTCTTGGTTAGACTATAAAGCATTCTTTGAAAAAGTAATAATGTTAATGATTCGAACCTGGGAGTATCAGTTAGAATTGATTGTAAATCTTTTGGGTTTTCGTAGGCCTGATATAGGCTACTGGTGGTGACTGAGAGGTTTCAATGGCCTCAGCGTTGGTCGTTTATCCGATTCGGTTACGTGTATCGTGGTGCATGTGTATCTCACTGGTATGTGTGAGATTTATGCGTGGTGCGAATGTTTATTTCCGCAGGTGGGTTTGTTGGTAAGTCAGTATGGATATCAGTATTCCTATAGATATATATTATATAAATTAAAAATGATTACGGACACCTATTAGTGATAGGTGTCCGTAATCGTTCTGATTTGTTTGATGATTTTAGTTGTAAGCTGGTGTATATACCAGCTTAAAGTATATCGTTATTTGTTGTTGGTAATGAACACAATGCATTCAGTCGAGTCCGAGTCAATACGATATTTCGTTTGCAGGTGGTCTTCAACAATTTCATTGAATTCTCTACCCGTTTCTACAAAAAATCCGGTTTCACCAATGAAAATACCCCGGCAATCGGCGCATTTGATGTCGTAAATAGCACCCTGTCTGTTGTTAGGTTGTTCTTTGTCTTTGAAGTTCATCAGTAAATTTCGTGGTGTGGTCATCGGTTTGCGAGCTACTCGTATGTTTTATGCTCGTAAAATTGTATATAGAGACTATGGTCGTGTCGTACTTGTTCTTTTCAATGAAGTTCGTGCTGTAGTAGTTTTTGTAAAACATGCGTAGAGATTCTAGTAATTCCTTCGAACGACATCATCGATTGACATCGTCAACATGTTTTCGGCATAACAATAGTCGCACTACAAACCAGTATGCGGAACAGCGATTAGCCCTCCAGTTTGTGGTTGCTGGAATGGTGATGTAAGCCATAGAGGAATCGGTTCTGACAACTCAGAAACGTCACGCTACCTTCTCGGTTTTGATACGTTAAACACACTAGTACAACTGCACTACAGTCTACATCAAGACAAAGTCCATAACTTTCTTTACCACATTATTACCATTTGCGTTTAAGCGTGCAGCGTCCAGCGAACAACTAGTTGTTTCATGTGTTTTGAACAACGGTTATCCAATCACAACTTTATGTTTGACAAGTCAAAACAAATTGCAATAGCGCTTCCGTTGCAAC
>JBAHVQ010220212.1:0-11166 GCA_036872915.1 Nanipora kamurai
CAGGTGCAGCACTTTGGGAACTTAGATGTGCAGATTTCGTGGCAGGCACAGTACTTGGTGAACCTCCAGGTGCAGATGTCGTGGCAGGTGCAGCACTTTGGGAACTCAGATGTGCAGATTTCGTAGCAGGCACAGCCTCTAAGACCAGATAAGACTATTTCCTGACTAATAGTTAGTTTGCTGTTTTGAGGCAGATATCTGACTATTAGTCAGATCAAGTAAATAGTCTAAGCGAGGTTATTTAGTAAAATAGACTCAAGGTTAGTTGATCAACTAACCTTGGAATTTGCTTTTTCACATAGCCAAAATTTTCAAATTATGTATTTGTTTTATAATTTGTTCACCTTCTGCACATGTGAAAAACAACACATCTTGTTTGGTGTTTTTTAAAAAAGCAAAAGATGCGACATGTTACTTAGTTCTCAGCATGCAAGCCACACCCACAGCTGCCAACATGTTCTTTAGTTTCGACACACAACCCTCTGGAACTGCTGCATGTTACTTAATTTTAAGCATGCAAGCCACTGCTGCATGTTACTTAGGTCTCCCACCCTTTCCAGTGCCCTTTGGCATTTTTTCATGCCTGACAGAAAGTGATGTGCATGGCTACCCTCAATTTGGCCACCATCTTTGCAGTGACTAAAGGACCCTTGATTCCTTTACAGCAGCTTTTTGCCAAAACTCTGTGCACATTCATGCTGTCTTCTTGTCTGAAGCACCATGTAAGTCGAGGGTTCAGGTAGGAGGAGGCCAAAGCACAATGCAATGTTGCATGGATTTTGGGAATGGCAGCAAATAGAGGCTTCTCTTCCTCTGCAAAGTGCTGAGACAAATCTCTGTGAATTTGAGCGCCAGCAAATGCACATTTCTTGAATCTTTCTGCTTCCTCAGGATCAAAAGCAAGTTTGTGCTGAGTAGCTTGGAGCAATTTGTTCATTTCCACACTTGTTTTGAGTAATGTCAAAATCTTTCTGTGAACTTCCACATGTGGATTCATTTTGCTCTGCCACAAAGCACAAAGAGGTGCTGCAAGGTATTGCACCTGTGCAGCCCTGCCCTTCAGCTTTGGACCACCCTTTTTTTTCAGGAAGAGACTCAATTTGGTCATGCCTCTATATCTCTCAACAATTTGATGGTCCTTGTAGTATTGCGAGATAAAGTTCCAGCATTCTCGCAAATTCTGCAATGGTGTTTGGTCCAACATAGCAAAGCAAAGAAGGTACATGCAGCTTCCAAAAACCACTTGGTCAGAACCTAAGAATTTGCAGTGCATCAGGTCGTAGCTTGTGTTGCAAGCTGTCAGCTTTGGAACTGTTTCAAAAAGGATGCAAGAACTCTTGCCATCCCACTTCTTCCACCTGAAAAAGCACAAGGGGCTCAGGCTTCTAAGGGAAAGCTTGGACAGCATAAGAAAAGTTTCTCCAGAAAACAACAAGCAAACAAAAGAAAACAAATTGCTTGAAACATTTACCATTTCAAGTCACTCCTTGGGAGTCCATTGAAGATCCATCCATGCTGCTGTTGGCCTGCAATCCTTCCAGCTTGTTCCTTCAGACCCCCCTGTGCATTTGCATAGACTACAGGGGTTTGCTTTGGAAGAATAGTGTGGTAATTTCAACACTGCTGACAGATATTCCCAATCACCAACAAGAGACCAGACAGTCCCACAGAAACCATCAGCCAAGGGTGTCAATGCCCTCAACCCTTCCTTGGAAGAGGCAGAATACAGTTTTCCATTGTGATCCCTGTCTGGCCATTGTCCCAATTGCAACCAAGACAAGCTCCAGCCCAAGATTCTGAAGAATTGTGGTAGAGTCTGGTCACTCATAGTTTCATCGAAGCAAGACCAAATATGGACTTGCATTTGCTTAGTGCTTCCTAGACCAAGCAAAGAGTTCATACTGAATATGGTCAGTTGCCTGCTCCATATTTTTCCCATGCCAATGACTGGTGTCCCATCACCATGAAAGGCGATGGGTACCATTTTCTTGTCAAAGTCAGCAACCGAAGCCATTGTAGAATATGCTGGGTGTGATGTCTGTAATTCCCAGAACTCTTTCAATTTTGCTGAAGAAGGCAAAATAATTTGCTTCCAGCTTTCTTTGTACTCATGATATAGACAGCTGAAGATTTCATGAGGAAGCAGCATACTTTGAAGCTGTTTCTTGTACGGCTCCTTGAAATCCATTTTGACAAAGTAAGGAAGTACCATTTGCTTGCATTTCTTGTTGGCCCAGGCCAAGAGTTCCTTGTGCATCTTGTTGCTGTATTGCCCTGAAGTGCCCAAGGATGCCAGAAAGACTAAATCTCTTGGAGGTGTGCCACCTAAACATTCAATGTCCTTGCAAGCCATTTGTGCTTCTTGTTGAACTTCTTGTGGAGACCTTTGTCCCCAAGCCCATTTCTCCAGAAGGTGGTCAGCCAAATATGACTTTGTCATTTGACTGTCCTCTGGCATGCATCCCCTTGAAGAAGCAGCCATCCTTTGTTTGATGCCACCCCTTCTCTTTTTAAAAGGAGGCTCTGCCATGGCAGCTGCTCCAGAGAACCAAAGAGCAAGACAGTATTTGAAAAGCTATTGTCGAACAAAAGTCTTTTCCTCTGGCATGCATTCCCTTGAAGAAGCAGCCATCCTTTGCTTGATGCCACCCCTTCTGTTTTTAAAAAGAGGCTTTGCCATGGCAGCTGCTCCAGAAAACCATGGAGCAAGACAGTGTTTGAAAAGCTATTATCGAACAAAAGTGTTTTGTTGTCAAATGCCTTGTTGCCAGCTGCATCTATTTGTTATGAACTTCACATGGCACCACATGCTACTTAGTGCTTTGCATGTTACTTAGTTTCTGCAAATGTGACTTTGAGCAACCAAACAATTCACAATTGCGATAAGCGTTGTCCAACATGTTCTTGAGCTGGTTTTTCATGCCACATGTGCACCTGCTGCCTCAAGCATAAAGTAAAGAAAGTTCTTGCGCAGTAACAACACACAGCTCTCAGTTCTTGATTGCACTGTTGCTCAACTCATTTTTGAACTTGCTCTTCTTGCCTTGCTGTTCGAAGAAACAGCAGCCACAATCTTCCCTCTGCTTGCTACAAACATTGAAACAAGAAACACTTGTGCAATTTCAGGAATGGAACAAATGTACCTACTGTAACTTCAAGGCTTCTGAGAGAAGCATCCCTACAGCTGCTTTGCCAAAAGTAGGCTGTGGCTGTGGTGAACTTGCAAAAACCTGCCCCAGTCACACTGCTTACAGTTCTTTCCTGCTTTTCAGCAAGGCCTTGAATTTTTCCACCTCTTCATTCAGCCTTCTTGTTTCCTGTGCTTGGTGCTTCATGAACTGCTGAAAATTGGTGGGTGTCAAGACCTCTTCTCCAGGAAGCTCCTGCAAACACTCAAGCAAAGACATGTTTGCAGCAAAATGAAAAGAACCATTTAGCCATAGGCTTACTTAGAGAGAAAGGTGACCTACATGTATTTCCAAGCAAATGTTACCTAGGTGCATGTTGCTTAGAAAGATGCTGCCTAGAGATATGTTATTTAGAGAACTGCTGCTTAGACAAAGGTGGCAAACAAAAATGTTATTTAGTGACATGTTACAAATGGTAAAGAGAAAGCAGCCTTTTGAGTCAGAAGGCAAAAGGTCCTTCCAAGTCAGCACATGTTCATTCTTGTGGCTGAAGTCTTTCAAGGCCAGCACAGTGGCCTTGAACTCTTGCTTGTCTGCCAGAGAGCTGCATTTGTTGAGCAACTTCATTGCAGATGCATGCAGCTTGTCTTGTGATCCTTTGGCATCTGTGATGAGATCGATCATAGGCTTTGTCAGCCCCACATTCTCCAAACTCTTCTGCTTCTTCACATTGCTGCTGGAACTAGACCTTTCCCCAGAATCATCTTGTATTGTAAGGTCTCCAAAAGACCAACTCATAGTTTTGAAAGCCTTTCCCATCAGCTTGTACTGCTCCTGGTTCAGATCCACTGAACCACCACCTGTCTTTACACTCTCTTGCTTTGACTTTTCTATTCCTGCAGTTGTCTTGCGATATCCACAATACAGGATGCCAGCTTCATCCCACTGTTGCACTGAGCCATTCTCTATTGCTTTGTCCAAAGCTGCTTCATTGCCCATGAAGCTTTGAAACAGGAACACATCCCTGGGTGTTCCTATATTTTCTTCTTTCCCAAACTTCTTGTGGTAGGCTGTCTTTGAAGCTTCAAACCAAGGAGCAGTGGCATCCATTTCCCAGCCTCCTTTGCCATTCTCCTTGAAAAGCTTGTTGATCAGATCGGTCTTGTACTTTCTGCCACCAGCTTTTGCAGCTTCACCACTGAAGAGCTCCATGATGTGGTCTGGGATTGCACCAGCATCTTGCATTTTCTTAAACTTCTTTGCTTTACCTCTGCTTCTCTTCTCTCCATGCTCTTCTTCCTCTTCTGAAGCAGCATCACCCTCTCCCTTCTCTTCTAAGCAGCCATGTGCCCACTTTTCTGTCTTGGACAGCAAGTCTTCCTTCTTTGGTTCTTCCTTCACATCTTTATTGCCTTTGTTCTTGTTCTCATCCTTGTGTGGCTTGCCTTTGTTCTTTGCCTTAGGCTTCGGCTTTGCAAGTGCCTTTGACTTAACTTTTGCTTTTGCTTTTCCCTTGGCTGCTTTGGTTTGTTTTTTTTTGTCTCGTCTTTGCCTTTTGCTGACTCATCATCTTCAGGTTCCTCCTCCTTTGCATCTTCATCCTTCTCTGACTTTGCATCACTTTCTTTTGCATCACCTTCTCTTGTTTCCTTCTCTACCTCATCCCCTTCACTTTCCTCTGGCTTGTTAGTTTTTGCTTCGTTGGGCTTGGGCCAAGCATGTGTTGCTGAAGCAGGTCTCTTCTTGCTGCTGGTCATTGCTCACCAAAAATGCTGGTTTGGTGATACTTATTCTTGGTACTTTGTTATGCATACTCTTCCAGCTTGTTGTATCGTTTTGTGGTTTCCATATCGATCAGTTTCAATAATTCCTGTAATTACAATGAGTGGCTATGACCAGTTACTTTCCAATGAAACATTTCTGTTTGGTAGAAAGTCTTTCTGTACTATCTGTTGTTTGTGCATGGTTGTAGTGAATCCATTTGCTATTGTGCTGTTGTGTTATTGTACTATTGTTTGTTGTCTGAGTCTATTTATGTGTTGGTAGCACCTTCCAGGCTGAAGAAGGCCATCATAGAAGCAATATATGTATCAACAAACTTAATCCACTACAACAAAAATAGATTGTTTGTTATTTGTCATTGCCTGAAGGGGCTCAAGAACCAAACATCACCATGCAATGACAAAAACTGATACCAAAGAAGAACACAAACCACTTGGAAGATCACCAAGGTGAAATGTTAATCATTTTCCTCAGGTGACATAATGAATCAGTTTCACAAATATGAAACTGTTTGGTGGCCCATGGCAGAGCCATTTGGATCAATACAAATGTCAAAAGAAAACCGAACAGAAACAGCTGACTATGTTTCAATGTAATCTGGTGTTTTTATTTTTTTTGTAAATGAATTTGTTAATTTTTGATGAAATCATATAAAAATTTCATATACATTCAGGTGCCACTTTGGTGCCACTTTGGTGACACTTTCGATTGATTTGACAGCCCTTCCATAGAATTGAAAAACCTTGTTTGAAAGTGGCACCAAAGTGGCACCAAAGTGGCACCAAAGTGGCACCACCTTCTTAGTTTTTTGGGTTCACTTTTCAATCAAAAACAATACAAAAATAGATGAACAAATATGATTTTGTTGTTGAATGGTTCCAGCAAGTCTGGTTGCGCAAATACTTTGTAATAAACCTAACTCCATGAATGATACTATTGGTTACCTTTTGAAATCATGTCAACATATATATTTCATGTCAACACTACAAAGTTTGTGAACTGATTCAAGTTCACCTTGGTGAGTTCCAACCTTTCACACACCAATCTGCTAGACAGTCATGACGCACACGTCCAAATTGCTACTTAGAGATTTTAGTCCATGCGCTGCAAATATGAAATGTTACTTAGAGGATGCAAGCCTAAGCACTCCAAACTTCCATACTAAACACAAAATGATACTTGGAAGTGCAAAAGATGTTATTTAGTGATCCAAACCAACCAGTTACTTAGTGGTCGCACATGTTACTAAGCTCCCACATGTTTTGTTAGCAGCCAATGTGACTGAGTCAGGGTTTTGTAGCAACTGCGCCCTGCCCTGAAGCTGCAGACTTTTTTCTATCACCTCCAGGTCCTGTCAAATCAAAACACTGAATGAACAAGACAACAACACAGATTCCAGCTCACAAAGTGCAGGGACAACACAGCAAACACAACATGCACACATGATCCAGCCTCCTTGGCCCCTTGTGAAGCATTTGCGCAACCACTGGCAAAGCTGGAAGGTGACAACACACACACAAACACTGCAAAGGATGAAGTGGTCACATAAACATATCCAAACCTCCAGAGCTTGAAGATTACCAAAGAGGAGCTTCAGCCATTCAACTGGATACCTAGTTTTGAAAGCTTTCAACACCACAAGCTCAAGGCCATTGCCTGAAAGTTTTCTTCCAAATAATCATACAATGCCAAACTTACTTCCAGCTATGATGCTGTGGTCTGGGACTGTCTCATACCACCAGTTGCTTTTCTCATGCTTAACATAGGCCAACTGCTGAGTGTAGTAGGAGTGCTCATGAGTCACTGCAGGCAAGCCCAAGTGAGCATGGACCTTCTGGATGATGCTCATCAACCTTTCATGCCAGTTTCCTGGTGTGATCCTTGCATATCTGGATAGGAACTGGTAGGCAGGATACCATTCACACCATCCACTTTGGAAACTCCAGACCCACCAGGCCCAATTGCCCCAAGCTCTCCAAGTGCCAGAGATGATCAAATCTCTGTCACCAAAGGGTGGCAGCATGCAGATCATATCATTTTCCATTCCTGGGCTGGGTGCACTAAAGAAAAATACTAAGATTGCCTCCACCACAAACAGCTCACTGGAAAAGGACAAAGCCATGTGACATCCACTACCTTGAAAGCCTGTCAAACACTCAAGAATTAGTTTTTGCTAAAAACATACAGATTGGTTCTAAACACAAGTAACCAAAGACACAAACAGTATGAAGCTGCGCAGATTTGCAGCACCTACTACTGAGAGCAAGGTGACCTACATGCATTTCCTTGCAACTGTTACCTAGATTTATGTTACTTAGAAAGATGCTACTTAGAGAGGCGATATTCAGAGAAATGCTACTTAGACAAATACATTACGACATGTTACTTGGACACATATTACTTACAAACATTTATTTCACATGTCTTCCAAGCAAATAATATTGATCCAGATGCTACCTAGGCTTCCTACTTCTGATACCTAGTGAACAAGTATTTTTTAGACATGTGACACAGTGAAGAGAGGTAACCATGCAGCCAAGACACAAGCTGAAGAAGAAGTGACTTTAAGAAGTTGCTTTAAGTCAGGTGACATTTCCTTGAGCCAGTGCTTCCAATCACACATACTGGAAGTAACCACACATTTATGAACACATTGTAACACTCCCTGTCAACATGTTTGACACTGTTTCTTGCGCATTTTCAACCAAGGAACCAAGTACAGAAACACAGATGCACATCTTTTTCAGCTGTTTGAACTTGGTTGGTGTTTCACCAGAGTTGGATAACTTCCCACTGTCTCTGTCAGTGTGGGCTCTTCCATTGCACATTCAGTTGGAGACCCATCAGAGCACACAGTAGGTGACACTTGCTCTGCAGGTGTTTCCATAGCCAATTGCGCAGCTGCTTCCCTGGATGGGACCACTGCCAAAGCACCTCCCAAGAACTATAATCTAATGTCAAAACTGAGCATCACACAAGAGACATCACATGTCACATGTCACAGAAGCACAAGATGGTGCCTGGTGCTAGAATCCGAGGATCAGCTAGGACACATACAAAAGGCTCCACAGTCACTGCAGCCACACCAGCTGCTTTGGCCAAAGCCTTTGCTTGAGGCTCCACAGTCACTGCAGCCACACCAACTTCTTTGGTCAAAGCCTTTGCTTGAGGCTCCACACCCACTGCAGCCATACCAACTTCTTGGGCCAAAACCTTTGCTTGAGGCTCAACACTCACTGCAGCCACACCAGAAAGTTTGGCCAAAACCTTTGCTTGAGATTCCCTTAACCTTGAAGTTGCCACAGAAGCTTTGGCAGGTGTTGCTGGAGATGGTGGAGGGGGTTTTGCAGCAGCAACAGGTCCTTGAACACTATCTCGAGACAGTTTGGCAGTCACCCTGAACCCATAGCAGGTGGCTCCTGCTAGTGCAGTTTGTGCTGCCTGTTGCAAGGCGAAGGTCTTGTAGCCCACAAAAGCAACCATCAAAGTTGCATCTGTACTCCTTCTTTTACCTCCACATTGACAGGCCAGACATGTGTAATATTGAAAATCCAATGTCCCACATCATCTTTAGACATCCATGAAGGAAGGCCACCCAAAAACAATCTGTAGGCCATGGCTAGCAGAATGGGACAGGAGAAAGAAGGTCCAATGAGGCAGGTTTGACATGAAGAAGTCATGTGTGTTGATTTGCTCCAATTGGTTTCATTTGCTCCAATTGTGTTGGTGCTTGTGTTTGTGTGTGAAGTGTGGTCATTGTGTTTGCTTTGAAATTGCCCCACACAAGTTGAAAAGTTTGCGACCAACCCTTTTGCTGCAGCATTGCACAGAATCATGTAGCAGGCAGCCTATTTAGAAATGGTACCTAGAAAAAGTCTATGTGATCATGCTGCACCACAGATGCTACTTAGGGATGATACTTTGCCAAGCTACCCAACTGTTTTTTTGCAAGTGCTACCCAGGTTTTCCATGGATTGTACACATATGCTACTTAGCAATGCTAACAAGTTACGTCATGCCATCAAATGTTACTTAGAATCCCAACTGTTATTTTGCAAGTGCTACCTAGGTTTTCCATGGATTGTACACATATGCTACTTTGCAATGCTAACAAATTATGTCATGTCATCAAAATGTTACTTAGAATTTCCTGCAAACCTTGAACCTATTTTTGCCTTTGCACATGTTACCTAATGTGAACTACTTAGCCAAATTGCACAATGTTACTGAAATGGTTCCTTGCATTGGAACATGGCTATGTACCTATGTACAAATGCTACTTAGCCATGTTGCACAATGTTACTCAATGGCAACTTCAGGCTGATGTTACTTAGGCTTCCAAGGCTGCTTGGGGAACAGGTTTCCACAACATGTGTTGCTTCATGCAAAGGCACACAATGATGCAGAGTCACAGCATTGTGCACAACTGTTTTCAAGCAGCACAAACTTGGTGATTCACATTTGTGATTCACACATTTGAACCATTTGTTGCTTTTCTCCAAATTCCTTTCTGCACCAAACAAATATGGCACATTCACTTCTCTTGCAAAACTCCAGAATCGATTTGCCTGGAGACTTCCATGGCAGCAGCCCTGCCAGCTTGCCTGGCACTCTTTGGGCTTTGTCCCATGGCCAAAGCTCTCCTTTTTGCTGAGGCCCAAGCTGAGGAAGTGGCTCTGTGCCTGAAAGTTGTCTTGAGATCTCCCTTCTTTTTGGTTTTCTTCTTTGGGGAGGCTTTGCTCTTGGCTTTGGCTTTGCCACTGGCAGCAGGTTTCTTCATTTTTTTGGGTTTGCTGCTTGGTACCTCCTGGCCCAAAGCCTCTTCCATAATCTCCAAATCATCTTCTGTCAAGCCAAGGCCAGCTTTTGAAGCAGCTGCATCTTTCTTATTTGCTGAGTTGCTACCACTTCTTGAAACAGTCTTGGGCTTCTTCACTTTGGGGCTGGGTGCTGAAGCAGTCTCAGAAGCAGTGGATTCATCAGCAGGTACACAAAGGCCACCTTGTAGAAAGACATTCTTTGTCTTTTCCATCATTGTAGCAAAAGGATCTGCAGCTTCCCCCTTTTCTGCTGCATTGGAAACTGTTTTCTGTTCCATTGGAATCTTGGAAGGGCTGCTGTCCTGCTTGGACAAAATGTTCTTGAAGATATTCACACTGTCAGAAGAGGAAGAAGATGCATGGCCACCCCAGGCCTTGTAAGGGACTATGGCCAAAGAAGTTGAGGGTTCATCAGTTGGTATTGCATCTTGCACAGCAGCATCTTCTATGCTTACTTTCAGTACAGACAAAGCAGAATCTATAGCATCTTTCTCTTCTGGTGTGGCCTTTCTCATCAGCCTTTGATATTCTTCCATAGATTTCTTCACAGTCCTAAATTGAGCCATCACTATTCGAATCACATTGTCACACCTGTCAGCAAAATCTTGGTCATGCATCTTGGACTTGTTGATTTTGGTATCTGCACACATTTTGCTGATCGCAGCCTTCAATTTGGCACTGGGCAACACTCCATTTGGTGCTACCTTCTCAAAGAACTCTTTCATCAAATCATGGACTTGCTTCATCCATGTAGGATTGGGAGCAGTTTTCCAAGACCACTGACAAGATCCAGGGCAAGACACTGCCACCAATAAATCTTGCTTTGTGTTCTGAGCCATCCAAACTCTCAGCACTTTCATCAAATCCATGACTCCTATGGAAGGATCTGCCACCAATCTCTTTTGGGAAGCAATCGCCATGAGAGGCAGCAGAAGAAGCAAGTTTGCTTCACAAAAGAAAAATGAATCAGCAGCGTCCTGCAAAGGTCGACCCCTCTAAAGTCTTAGCCCTGCAAATTTACAATGCAGCTGTGCTTGTTTCATTGAAGCCTTTGCGCAACCTAAGTGTTTTCAGTGTTCTCTTTTTGAGCCACATGCACAAAGAACATTCACAATTCCTTGCCCATGTGCTTCTTATCTCAACTCTTCTGCACCAAACATCACAAAAAATGCTTGTGAAGTTTTACAGAAATATCATCAAAAATGAATCTATTTTCATATTTGACTTAAGTCTATTTTATAAAACAACCTTGGAAATAACCTTGGAAATAAACTATTTACTCAAGAAAAAAATTAACTAATAGTCAGGAATCTGTAGATTGACTATTAGTCAGGAAATAGTCTTATCTGGTCTTAGAGGAGCACTTTGTGAAGGTCCAAGTATAGATTTCGTGGCAGGTGCAGCACTTTGGGAACTTAGATGTGCAGATTTCGTGG
>JBAHVQ010220233.1:0-11161 GCA_036872915.1 Nanipora kamurai
TTTTTCACGTATGTGCTAGCAATCATACCTAGTTTTAATATCGCCAATAAAAAAATTTGCCTGTAGGGGCACTTTAATGGAGGTAGCCATTCAATAGAAGGATATTTTATAGTAACTGTATTCAAAATATTTCCCACTTTGACAAGTGGCCGTTTAATAGAGAGTGGCCGCTACAAGCGGCCGTTTAATAGAGAGTGGCCGCTTAATGGAGGTGGCCGCGTTAATAGCGGGATATTTTATAGTAATTGTTTTACAAATGTTTGGTTATCGTTTAATAGAGGGATATTTTATAGCAATTATATCACAAATATTTTCTGAGTTTGATAAGGGGCCGTTTAATAGAGAATGTTTGCTTAATGCATGTGGTCGTTTAATAGAGGGACATTTTATAGTAATTCTATGACAAATATTTTCGGAGTTGGATAAGCGGTCGTTTAATAGACAGTGGTCGGTTAATGGAGGTGGTCGTTAAATACAGGGATATTTTGTAGTTATTGCATTACAAATATTTTGGGACTTTTATAAGCGACCGTTTAATAGCGAATGGCCCCTTAATGGAAGTGGCCGTTTAATAGAGGGATATTTTATAGCAATTGTATTACAAATATTTTCGGTCTTTCCTAAGGAGCCGTTTAATACAGAATAGCCTCTTAATGGCGGTGGCTGTTTAATGGAGGGATATTTTATAGTAACTGTATTACAAATATTTTCGGAATTTGATAAAGTGGGGGCTTAATAGAGAGTGGCCGCGCAATGAAGGTGGCCGCTTAATGGACGTGCCCGTTCAATAGAGGGATATTTTATAATAATTGTATTAGAAATATTTTCGGACATTGATAAGCGGCCGCTTAATAGAGAGAGGCCGCTTAATGCAGGTGATCGCTTTTCTTGTGGTTAAAGTTTAGTGTGGGGTTATTTTATAGTAATATTATTACAAATATTTTGGAGTTTTATAAACGACCGTTTAATAGCGAATGGCCCCTTAATGGAGGTGGCCGTTTAATAGAGGGATATTTTATAGAAATTGTATTATAAATATTTTCGGTCTTTCGCAAGCGGGCGTTTAATAGAGAATGGCCGTTCAATTGAGGTGACCATTTAATGGAGGGATATTTTATAGTAATTGTATTACAAATATTTTCGGACATCGATAAGCAGCCGTTTAATAGAGAATGTCCGCTTAATGGAGGTGACCATTTCATGGAGGTGGTCGTTTAATAGAGGGATATTTTATAGTAATTGTCTTACAAACATTTTTGGACTTTCATAAGGGGCCGTTCAATAAAGAATAGTCTTTTAATGGACGTGACCGCTTAATGGAGGTCACCGTTTAATAGAGGGATATTTTATAGTAATATTATTACAAATATAGTGTGGCCTCCTAATGGAGGGATATTTTATACTAATTTCATTACAAATATTTTCGGCTTTTGATAAGCGGCCGTTTAATAGGTTGTGGCCGCTTAATAGATGTAACCGTTTAATGGAGGGATATTTTATTGCAATTGTATCGCCAAGGTCTTGTGACTTAAATATGCAGCTGAATAGAGGTGGCCGTTTGATAGAGATTTATTTTATAGTAATATTATTACAAATATGTTCGGACTTTCACAAGCGGCTGTTTAATCGAGTGTGGCCGCTTACTGGAGGGATATTTTATAGTAATTGTATTACAAATATTTTCGGAATTTGATAAGCGGGCGTTTAATATAAGGTAGCCGCTTAATGGAGGTGGCCGTTGAATGGAGGGATATTTTACAGTAATTGTATTAAATAATAATTGTATTGCCGTAACAAGTTCAAAAATCCCAGGGTGTATTAAACCCTTGGGGATTAACTTGCCACCTTAAAATTGGTGAAAATCACTCTTTTGAATTGGTGTGTCAAATCCCTTGGGAATTACCATCGCATCATTCAATCTTTGAAAATCACTATTCGAGTTGGTGTATTAGATCCCTCGGGAATTATATTCCCACTTAAAAATTGTCAAAAATTTCAATTTTGACTTGGTGTATTAAATCCCACGGGAATTCATGTCCCACCTTAAAACTGGTGACAATCACTATTTTGAGTTGGTGTATTAAATCTCTTGGGAATTAACTGCCTGCCTTAAAATGTTCAAAAATCCCAGAGTGTATATACATCCCTTGGGAGTTAACATCCCACTTAAAATTGTAAAAAATCTCTATTTTCAGTTGTTGTGTTAAATTCCTTGGGAATTAACTTGCAAACTAAAAATTGTCAAAATTAACTACTTCCATTTGGTTTTTTAAATCCCTTGGGAATTAACTTCCCACCTTAATATATACATCCCTTGGGAATTAAATTCCCACTTTAAAAGAGTCAAAAATCTCTATTTTCAGTTGTTGTGATAAATCCCTTGGGAATTAACTTACCACCTTAAAATTTCTTAAAACGAGAATATTTACTTGGTGTATTAAATCCCCTAGGAATTAACTTCCAAGCTAAAAATTGTCAAAATTTACAACTTTGATTTGGTTTTTTAAATCCCTTGTTAATTAACTTCCCACCTTAAAATTGTCAAAAATCCCAAGTTGTATATACATCCCTTGGGAGTTAACATCCCGCTCAAAAATAGTCAAAAATGACTTGGTGCATTAAATCTCTTGGGAATTAACCTTCCAGCTTAAAATAGCCAAAAATCCCATGTTGTATATACATCCCTTGGAAATTAACTTACCACCTTAAAATTTCTTAAAATCAGCATTTCTCTTGGCGTATTAAATCCCTTGGGAATTAACTTCCAAACTAAAAAATTGTCAAAGTTCACAACTTTGATTTGGTTTTTTAAATCCCTTGGTAATTAACTTTCCACCTTAAAATTGTCAAAAATCACTATTTTGAGTTGGTGTATTAAATCGAATGGGAATCAACTTCCTGCCTTAAAAAAGTCCAAAATCCCAGGGTGTATATACATTCCTTGGGAATTAACGTCCCACTTAAAAATAGTAAGAAATCCCTATTTTCAGTTGTTGTGTTTAATCCATTGGGAATTAATTTACCACCTTAAAATTTTTGAAAATGAGCATTTTTACTTGGTGTACTAAATCCCATGGGAATTAGCTTCCAAACTAAAAATTTTCAAAATTCACTACTTTGATTTGGTTTTTTAAATCCCTTGGTAATTAACTTTCCGGCTTAAAAATTTAAAAAATCACTATTTTGACTAGGTGTAGTAAAAAGTTGTGAAATACCACCTTAAATTCCTTAGGAATTAACTTCCCGCTTCAAAATTGTAAAAAATCACATTTTGATTTGGTGGATTAAATCCCTTGGGAATTAACTTCCCCCTTCAAATAGCCCAAAATCACTATTTTGACTTGGTGTGTAAAATCCCTTGGGAATTAACACCGCACCTTAAAATTAACAAACACCACTATTCTCAGTTGGTGCAGAATATCCTTTGGGAAATAATATCCCACCTTAACCCATGGTTTTTGGCGATTTTTCAACAATTTTCAAGCCTTGAAAATCAATGAAAAAATGTCAAAAATTTTACTAAAAAGTAAAGGGTTAACTCACGGTCTTTTTCAATATTTTTACTATTTTGAAGCCTGAAAAATCAATGACCAAATGTCCAAAAATTTAACTAAAATGTAAAGGGGTTAACTCATCGTTTTTGGCGATTCTTTTTACAATTTTTGAGCCTTAACAATTAATGAAAAAGTGTCACAATTTTCACTAAATATAAAAAGGTTAACCCATAGTTTTAAGCCATTTTAGGACAATTTCTAAGCCATAAAAATCAATGAAAATAATGTCAAAGATTTCACTAAAAAGTAAAGGGCTTAACCCATAGTTTTTGGCGATTTTTGGATAATTTTCAAGCCTAAAAAATCAATGAAAAAATGTCAAAAAAATTTCACTAAATCCTAAAGGGGTTAACTCATGGTTTTTGCGATTTTTTGACTATTTTGAAGCCTTAAAAATAAAAAATGTCCAAAATTTCATAATGTAAAGGGGTTAACTCATCGTTTTAGGCGATTTTTTGACAAATTTCAAGCCTTAAAAATAAATGAAAAAATGTATAAAAATTTCATCAAACGGTAAAGAGGTTAACGCATGGTTTATGGCGACTTTTGACAATTTGTAAGCCTCAAAAATCAATGAAAAATGTCCAAAATGTCACTGAAAAGTAAAGGGGTTAACCGATGATTTTGGGCGAACTTTGACAAAGTTCAAGCCTTAGAGATCAATGAAAAAACGTCAAAAATTCCACTAAAAAGGAAAGAGGTTACCCACGGTTTTTGGCGACTTTTTTACAATTTTCAAGCCTTAGAAATCAATAAAAATTGTCAACAATTTTACTGAGAATTAACGGGGTTAACCCATGATTTTTGGCGAATTTTGGCAAATTTCAAGCCTTAAAAATCAATGAAAAAATGTCCAAAATTTCAGTAAAATTTAAAGGGGTTGCCCATGGTTTTTGGCAATTTTCTAACAATTTTCAAGCTTCAAAAATTAATGAAAAATTGTCAAAAATTTCACTGAAAAATTAGAGGTTTAGATTCATAGTTTTTTTGCGGTTTTCTGATAATTTTCAACCCTTAAGGATCAATGAAAAGATGTAAAAAATTACACTAAAATGTAATAGGGTTGAGCCATGATTTTTTGCGACTTTTGGACAACTTTTAAGGCTTACAAATCAATGGAAAAATGTCAAAAATTTCGGTAGAAAGCAAAGGGGTTAACCCATGGTTTTTGGCGATTTAATTAAAAATCTAAGAGGTTACCCATGGTTTTGGCGATTTTCTGGCAATTTTCAAGCCTTGGAAGCCAATGAAAAAATGTCAGAAATTTCACTAAAAGGTAAAGTGGTTAACCCACGATTTTTGGCGATATTTTGACAATTTTCAAGCTTTAAAAATCAATGAAAAATGTCAAAAATTAACTAAAATGGAAAGGGGTTAACCAGGGTTTTTTAGCAATTGTTTGACAATTCTCAATCCTTAAAAATCAATAAAAAAATGTCAAAAATTTCACAAAAAGCTAGAGGTTAACCCATGGTTTCTAGTAATTTTTTAACAATTTTCAAGGCTGAAAAATCATGGGAAAAATGTAAAAAATTTCACGAAAAAGGAAAGGGTTTAACTGATGGTTTTTGGCGATTTTTGAACAATTTTCAAGCCTTAAAAATTAATAAAACAATGTCAAAAATTTCACTGGAAAATAAAGAGCTTAACCCATAGTTTTTTCTATTTTTTGACAATTTTCAAGCCTTAAATATCTATGAAAAAATGTCAAAAATTTCACTAAAATGTAAAGGGTTAACCCACGGTTTCTGGCGATTTTTGGACAATTCTTAAGCATTAAAAATCAATAAAAAATGTCAAAAATTTCACTTAAAAGCAAAGGGCTTAACCCATGGCTTTTGGCGGTTTTTGGACAATTTTCGAGACTGAAAGATCAATGAAAAAATGCAAAAAATTTCACTAAATAGTAAAGGGGTTAATCCATGGTTCTTGGAAATTTTTGGACAATTTGCAAAACGGAAAAATCAATGAAAAAATGTCAGAATTAACTAAAACGTAAAGGGGTTGACGCATGGTTTCTAGCAATTTTCGGACAATTTTCAAGCCTTAAAAATCAATGTAAAAATGTCAAATATTTCATTGAAGTCTAAAGAGGTTAACCCACGGTTATGGGCGATTTTTGGACAATTTTCAAGACTTAAATATCTATGAAAAAATGTCAAAAATTTCACTATAAAGCAAAGAGGTTAACACAAGGTTTTTTGCGATTGTTTGACAATTTTCAAGCCCTACAAATCAATGCAAAAATGTCGAAAATTTCACTAAAAAGGAAACGAATTGACCCATCGTTTTCGCACATTTTTGGAAAATTTTAGGGCGTTAAAAATCAACAAAAAAATGTCAAAAATTTACCTAAAATGTAAAGGCATTAACCCAGGGTTTTTGGTGATCTAGGGACAATTTTAAAGCCTCAGAAATCAGCAATTTAAGGCTTGAAAATGGTTCAAAAATCGCCAAAAACAATGGGTTAACCCCTTCACCTCTTTGGTGAAATTTTTGAAAATTTTTAGTTGATTTTTAAGGCTTGAAAAGCGTGAAAAAATCGCCAAAAACCATCGGTTAAACCCTTTCCTTTTTCGTGGCATATTTTATAATTTTTCCTTGATTTTCAAGGCTTGAAAATGGTCCAAAAATCACCAAAAACCATCGGTTAAACCCTTTTCTTTTCTTCTAAAAACGCGCGTTAACCCCTTTACATTTTAGTGAATTTTGACATTTTTTCATTGATTTTTAAAGCTTGGAAATTGTCCAAATATCCCTAGAAATTATGGGTTAGCCAATTTGCAATTCAGTGAAATTTTTGACTTATTTTCAATGATTTTTAAGGGTTGAAAATTGTCAAAAAATCGCCAAAAGCCATCGGTTAAACCCCTTCCTTTTTCATGGAATTTTTTACATTTTTCCCTTGATTTTTAAGGCTTGAAAATGCTCCAAAAATCGAAAAAAACCATCGATTAAACCTTTTCATTTTTCTTGGAATTTTTGACATTTTTTCATTGATTTTTAAGGCTTGAAAATTGTCAAAATATCGCCAAAACCATGCGTTAACCTCTTTACATTTTAGTGAAATTTTTAATATTTTTTCATTGATTTCTAAGGCTTGAAAATTGTCAAAAAACCCCCTAAAACCATGGGCTAAACCCTTCACATTTTGAGTGAAATTTTTGATATTTTGCGTTGATTTTTAAGGCTTGAAAATTGTCAACAAATCGTAAAAAACCATGGGTTAACCCCTTTACTTTTTGATGGAAATTTTGACATTTTTCCATACATCTTTAAGACATGAAAATTCTCCAAAAATCGCCGAAACGATAGGTTAATCCCTTGACATTTTAGTGAAATTTTTGAAATTTTTCATACAATTTTAAGGCTTGAAAATTGTCAAAAAATCGCCAGAAACTATTGGTTAACTCCTTTAAATTTAGTGAAATTTTTGACATTTTTCCATTGATTTTCAAGGCTTGAAAATTGTCCGAAAATCGAAAAAACCATGGGTTCGTTTTTATTGATTGTTATGGTTCGAAAACTGTCTAAAAATCGCCAAAAACTGTGGGCTAACCTCTTTGTACTTTAAGTAAATTTTTGACGTTTTTTCGTGGATTTGTAAGGCACTAAAATTGTCCGAAAATTGCTAAAAACCAAGGGTTAACCCCTTTACATTTTTAATGAAATTGTTGACATTTTTACATTGATTTTTAAGGCTTTAAAATTGTCCAAAAATTGCCAAAAACCATCGGTTAACCCTTTCCTTTTTTGGTGGAATTTTATACATTTTTTCCTTGATTTTTAAGGCTTGAAGATTGTCGGAAAATCGCCAAAAACCATGGGTTAACCCCTTTACTCTTCAGTGAAATTTCAAAACAACTTTTCTTTGATTTTTTAGGCTTAAAAGTTGTCAAAAAACAACGAAAGCCATGAGTTAACCCTTTTGCCTTTTTGGTGAAATTGTTGACATTTTTTCATTGATTTTTAATCTTGTCGAAACTACGCGAGCGAACATTGAAATTTTACTTGTTTTATCACTTTCCACCCAATACCATCATTTTAAAAGGATTAAATCAGCTTTGGACAGATTTCAACTTTCAAAGCTAAGTCTAACCTGACAAAAGCGACAAATCGCTTTATCTCGGCGAGATAAATGCGTTTTTCAAAACTTTGAGAAATTTTGAAAACAACGTTGCCAATCAATGAACTTTTATTATTTTTATCACTTTTGGTCTAAAAACATGATTTTAGAAAAATTTAGCCATTTCTTTACATCCTTCGTATTTCAACTCCACATGTACCCTAAATAATGCTAATGTGGCTTTAAAGTACGAGGTGCACGTACAAATTAGTTTTGAAAAACCTGTCGAAACTATGCTGGAGAACATTGAAATTTTACTTGTTTTATCACTTTCCACCCAAAACCGTCATTTTCGAACGATGGGAGCAGCTTTGCACAGATTTCTACTTTCAAGCTAAGTCTAACCTTAGAGAAGGTACAAATCGCTTTATCTCGCCGAGATAACGGGTTTTTCGAAACTTTGAGAAATTTTAAAAACAAGTTGGCGTTCGACCGGTTGAACACACAACGGTGTATCAACGGTTAATAAACCGGGTGCATCTGCGGTGTGTCAACCTCGACACACCCTTGAAACACCATTGATAAACCGTTGATACACTGGTGATAAATCGTTTATCAAGGTATCAATGGTGTATCATCAACGATGTATCAACGATGTATCAACGGTGTATCAGCGGTTGGTACACCATTGATACATCGCTGATACACCGCTGACACACATCGTTGATACACCGTTAATAATACCTTCATCCAGGTAGCCCTTGATACAACGTTTATCCATGTAACAACGGTGTATTAATGATGTATCAACGGTGTATCCATTAGTATCCACCTCGATACACCGTTGATACCCCGATGATACACCGTTGATTCACCGTTGATGCACCGTTGCTACACGCTTTATCCGTGTATCAGCAGTGTATCAGCTGTGTATCAGCGGTGTATCAGCGGTGTATCAACGGTGTACCAACCGCTGATAAGCCGTTGACACATCGTTGATGATACACAATTGATACCAGGATAAACGGTGCGTCAACAGTGTATCAAAGGTTCATCAACCGTGTATCAACGGTGTATCGAGGTTGACACACCGTAGATACAGCCGGTTGATACAGCCGTGATACACCGTTGATACACACCATTGATGCACACTGTTGAAGAACATCATCGATGCACCGTTGATATCCCGTTGATACCCCGTCGATACCCCGTCGATACCCCGTCGATACCCCGTCGATACCCCGTTGATTCACCGTTCATGCGCCTTTGGTACTCGCTTTACCCATGTATCAACGGTGTATCAACGGGGTGTATCAACGGTGTATCGGCGGTGTATCAGCTGTGTTTCAGCGGTGTATCAGCCGTTTATCAACGGTGTACCAACCGCTGATAAGCCGTTGACACATCGTTGATGATACACAATTTATACTCGGATAAACGATGTCTCAACAGTATATCACCGGTTCATCAACCGTGTACCAACGGTGTATCGAGGTTGACACACCGTAGATTCAGCCGGTTGACACAACGTAGATACAGCCGGTTGATACACCGTTGATACACGCCGTTGATACACACCGTGTATACAAAGCGTTGATAAACATCGTCGATCCACCGGCGAAATTCCGTCGATACCCCGTCGATACACCGTTGATACACCCTCGATTCACCGTTGTTACACGCTTTATCCATGTATCAACGGTGTATCACCGGTGTATCACCGGTGCATCACCGGTGTAACAACCGATGATACACCGTTGACAAATCATTGATGATACACAATTGATACCTCGTTAAACGGTGTGTCAACCGTGTATCAACGGTTCATCAACCGTGTACCAACGGTGTATCGAGGTTGACACACCGTAGATGCAGCGGGTTGATACACCGTTGAGACACCGTTGATACACACCGTTGATACACTCCGTTGATACACTCCGTTGATAAACGGTTGATATTCCGTTGATACCCCGTCGATTCCCCGTCGATACCCTGTCCGTACACGTTTTATCCATGTATTAACGGTGCATCCATTGATATCCACCTCCTACGCGCTATTGGTATCCACGCTAGTTACAACGTACGTCTACTACAAAATAACTATGACAAGTAATGGAAATAAATATGACAAGTAATGTAAAATAACTATGCAAGTATTACAACAAATTATTAACACATAATCCCTTTAAAAATACATTTTCAATGTTTATTTTAGTATTTACAAACGGTGGGTGTGGTGAACCAACTTAATCTCCTGAGCTGTCCTATAAGACTTTTGAATAAATTCAACGACTCGGCTCGTTTAGTTTCACTTGGTAGACTATTCCAAAGCATGGTGCCACTATATTTAAAACTTCTTTTAAGGAATTCAGTTTTTGGTTTTGGAAGTATCAAATTTGTATCATTATTCCTAACGTTGTATGTATTTTGACTTTCATTAATTTTTCGGAACGAATCCCTCAAATTAGGCGAAGTATAGTTGTTGAGTATTTTATACATAAGAATCGACTTCATATGAGCCCGTCTTACCTCTAAATTTTCCCATGGTAGGGTTTCAAGAAGGTCGGCCGACCTGATGTCGTACGTGGCTCCGGTGATTACTCTCGCAGCACGAGACTGAAATTTTTGGGTTTTGTCCTTTAATAATTTTCCGCAATTATCCCAAAGAAGGGAGCAATAATCAAAATAAGGTTGCATTAAGGCTTTGTATATAACTTGTAATGTCTCATGTGGTACAAAAGGCTTAGCACGTCTGATGACCCCAATGCCTGCGCTGGCCTTTTTGCAAATTGTTTCAATTTGCTTTTTCCAACTAAGTTTCTCATCGAACTCAATACCCAAGCATTTGTGAGTATCAGTTCTCAGAACCGGAACATTATTAATTAAGATTGGATGGTTACATACCTTATTATTAATATTATATGAAGATCCGACGAACATATATCTTGTTTTTTTAGGATGGATTTGAAGCTTATTTTTCACCATCCAATTAACATGTTTAAGATCAGAATTTATTTCTACAATAAGCACCGTGCACTCATGCGAAGATGAATAAATTTGGGTGTCAATAGCGTATAGGCATGGTGTTGTCGATTTTAGGCAATTTGGCATGTCATTTATATACAATAAAAACACCAAAGGGCCTAAGATTGAGCCTTGGGGCACACCACAAATTATCTTTTTTTGTGTACCAACGGTGAATCGAGGTTGACACACCGTAGATACAGCCGGTTGATACACCGTTGATATACACCGTTGATACACACCGTCGATACAACGATACAACGTTTATCCATGTAACCAGGGTGTATCAACGGTGTATCAACAGTGTATCCATTGGTATCCACCTCGATACACCGTTGATACCCCGTCGATACGTTGTAAACGAGTTTTTACAATCTTGTCGAAACTACGGGAGCGAACATTGAAATTTTACTTGTTTTATAACTTTCCACCCAAAACCGTCATTTTACAAAGATTCCAGCAGCTTTGCACAGATTTTCACTTTCAAGCTAACTCTAACCTTAGAAAAGGTACAAAT
>JBAHVQ010220254.1:0-11159 GCA_036872915.1 Nanipora kamurai
GCGTAGGCGTAGTGAGTGTCTGATTGGTTGGTTGGTCTGGTCGATGATTGGTTGGTTTTGTTCGGCATTCCTATTGGGGGCTTTTGATCCTCCGGAGATGTTTTGGTGTTGTTGAAGTTGCTGATATGCTGCGGGTATGTCTATGTGTTTGTTAATTTAGTTCTCTAGGCTGTGCTATGCTTCTTTGAATTCACGTGCATGTCTCGTGTCCGCATGGTTTAGAATTGTTGTTTTGCTCCAGTCAAATCTGTGGTCGTTGTTGGTGGCATGGGTTGCCGGTAGGGATCGTGGATCTTGTCGTTTGATAGCGTTCTTGTGTTCCGTTGTGGTTGATGTAATGGTTTTTGATGTCTCACCGATGTAAACCTTGTCGCAGTCCTGGCATGGAATCTTGTATACTACGTTGTGTCTCTCAAGGTTGTCGAGTTGGTCTTTATGTTTGGTAAACATGGATTTGCGTTTGTTCGTGAGTTGATGTGCCACTTTCAACTTCTGTTTTTCTAGTATTCTTGACGTTATCTCGGAAATTTTTTGAATGTAGGGAAGAGTTATTCATTATATTATATATATAATACAATACATATAATAATTGTATACATATACATACATTCCGATACGCTAGTATCTGAAGACTTAGCAGTTCCAACTGTTTCTTTGGCCCTAGCCCTTAAGCCAACGAGGTTTGCCAATAAAGCTAATAAATTGCGTAACAATTATTTAATTATTTTTATAGGTGCATCAAATGGATCGATCGCTTTGTAAAATTTCTTTAAAAGCATAACCCCTTCAAGCATTAATTTCGCCACATACAAACAAGACATTACTACTTAGTTTTGAAATAGTAGAGAAAAAACAAACAAAAAGAATCAAGCTATGATAATAAAAACCAATTGCAGTTATATTTTTAAGTTAACTTTTTGATTTGATGAATTGTTAACGATTGCTATATTTTAGGTCACCTACTTCCTTTCAAATTTGATCTTGTCCTATGCATGTGGATTTATTCTTGCCGTTTTTGTGGAACTTCCTTGTGCCAACCTGGAACATTTGGCTTTGAAGAAAGGGAAGAAGAAATAAAATATGACGTGGTGAAAAGATGGAAACTTCGTGTACGCGAAAGTATCATCAAGTCAATTTTTCATATTTAGAAACAGTCGTTGCTCCTTAATGTGTTTAAAAAGTCGAAATCGTTCGGGATCGAGTTTGGTATTATTTTAGGTCAATTTAAAGCAGCTTAGAGACAATGTTTGATTCAGTTTGACCATGCTACGTAGTGACATTAATATCATGGTGACAACAGTATCACGGATTTAAATCAGTCCTACTCCTTTCTATGCAATTGAACTGTAAGTTGGAGTATACTAGATCATTTGGGGATTTTTTATTACTAGTATTTTGTACTACTTTCACAAATCTTACGGCATATTAAAATCAATAAGTTTGATAGCTGTGGTACTGCAATACGTGATTAACCCTATTAATACCAAAAGAATTTTGCTGTCCCTATTAATACCGTTTTTATTATTTGCTATATTTTTTTCGGTCAGTGCTCGCAACCAATATCTCAAATGTTTTTACTATAACTACGTCCAATTTTAACTTCAGAAAAACCATCGGCTTCTTTAGCAAGGAAAAGTGACGTTAATGATAACGAAAGTGGCGTCATGTTCCTGAGATGTTCAGTTCTACGCAATACCTGGCAAGGATATATCTAGTTTTAATGGTTTGTTTTTGTTTCTTTGCTTGGGGGTTTTTTATCGAAAAAATCTTTGGTACTGTTATGAAAAACATTTTTCCCTTGGATGATTGTTTGGTCAGCTTTCCGCCAGACAGGTTATTCAGAGTTTGGCAATTTTTGGAGTGCTTGTATCCATTATAAAAATTAGATCTAGCATTGTAAATTTTTTGATTGTGTAAACATTTATTTTCATCAAATATCTCGAACGATATAACATCAAATAAAATCAAAGTTTGACCAAGAGAATATTGCATCGCGTCTATAGTTGATGATTAACTCTTTGAACTCCGGGGAAGTTGGTAAAGCAGCCAAAAACAAACCGCAAAAACGCACAAGAGTAATTTTCTTAGACTCTTTTTGACGTAAATTCGAAAACTTTTAGTTTCGACTCAAATTTCAAACAGGAACCTTGTAAAAATCACGACTGTTGAATTCGTACACAAAATATTCGGGATAGACTGAACAGAGATACCAAACAATGCAAACTTTTTTTACAATAAATGAATCAGACTTGGTTTCACTCGTAGCAGCAGGTACAAGAGACTCAAAATGCCAATAAATTTTCCAGGAAAATTTCTTATCCTGACTTAAAGTCAGAGGAATAAAACTGCCAAAACCATTATGCTGAACTGTTTGTCACGACTCTCTGCGTAGTAACTAACCGTGACTAGTAAGACGTGCAAAGAAGCATATTTTTGAGCCACGCATTTGCATAGATTCTAGAAATTTAACTCTCAGGTCAAAATTCGAACAGAAACCATTTGAAAATAGCAACTCTTTAAATCGTGGACTGAAGTCAGATATTTGGGTATTGGACTAAATAGAGTTGAGATTTGTTTTGCTTGATCGTCTTCAATTATTAATAACAATTAAAGTACCGACCTGTATTTTAATATACAGTAATACTATAAATTCCTTAATCCGATTCAAGTCGAGGAGAAAGAAAATGACCTCACCAGTATCGTTAGTTACTCGAAAACGTCATTGAGATTGATCTGAAAATTTTACCTTTTCTTCTAAATTGCCATTTGCTTTTTTTGTCCCGCAAAATAAAATCCTGAAGTTCTACTGCTCCGTCAAAGAGATTAAGACCCCTTAAGACTTGAAAAAGGATGGAATTGGAATGCCAGCCCAATGGGATATGTCGAATTTCCAATTTTTGAAAGTGCCTCGTCAGGATAAGCATGCTTCGATTTTACTGATATACATCACTGAAATTGAAAGTTAAAAAGCGCATTAAAATTCCCTCATCTTTACATTAAAGGACTCAAACTTTTTATTGCTTTTTCAATAAGACTATTATCTGCAAAACAGATTTAGGTATACCACTTCTATTTTATCTAAGTTCAATTATTAGGACTTGGACTTATTAGGTTTTTGCTATCTAATTTGTCTGCTGACAACCACGACAGACCAGTTGCCCGATTAGAAGAATTTCCTGTGCTTACAGGCACAACTCAAGGACAATGATTGAACCATTTCCATCAATTATGTGACTTTGATAATGAAAAAAAAATGTTTAGAAAATATTTATTTTAGAGAGAACCGTATTCAAATTTTCTGGTGTTAGCCAGAGTGCAATAGTTGAAGAACTATCTGGACTGAGAGAAATAAACCTTCACTTATAATAATAATAATAATAATAATAATAATAATAATAATAATAATAATAATAATAGTAATAATAATAATAATAATGATAATGATAATGATGATAATGATAATGATAATGATGATGATGATGATGATGATGATGATAATAATAATAATCTATAAATAATTGAAAAGGAGTGCAGGAGAAATTCACGAGGAACAAATCATCAGCTGTTAATTGATAAGATAGTGTTGAGGAATTGTAAGAGGAGGCAAACTGGGCTGGCTAAGGGTTGGATTGATTATAAGAAGGCCTATGATATGTTACCTCACTCGTGGATGAAAAAGTGTATGGAGATGTTTGGGGTGGCGGATAATATGAGATCATTTATAAGGAAGAGTATGGAGAAATGAGAGACAGAACTAACATCTGCTGGAGTAGAGTTAGGAAAGGTGAAAATAAAAAGAGGGTTATTTCTGGGTGATAATTTGTCACCGTTACTGTTTGTGTTAAGTGTGATACCCCTAACTCCAGTGTTGAGAAAGGTCAAAGCCGCGTATGATTTGCGGAAGAAGCAAGGAATGATAAATCATTTGTTATTTATGGATGACCTGAAATTGTATCGAATGACGGAGAAACAACTTGAGACAATGGTGAATACGGTTAGAATTTTCAGCTCCGATGTTTGTACGGAATTTGGATCGATGAAGTGTGGGATGCTAATTATGAAGAGAGGAAAGTATGCACGAAGTGAGGGAATCAAACTTCCACATGATGAAGAAATAGAGGAAGTAGATCGGGATATGGAATATAAGTACTTGGGTGTATTAGAAGGGGACGGAATGAAAAATACAAAGATGAAGGAGAAAATAGAACAGGAATACTTCAGAAGAGTCAGGAAAGTTTTGAAATCGAAATTAAATGGAATGAACTGTATCGCAGCTATAAACTCCAGAGCTGTGGCAATTATACGGTATGGAAAAGGCATCAATAGGAAGTATAAGCAAACACAACGCCAACGTCTACGGCAACGTCTTCACAAAATAGAATTTTTCGCTCAAAACAAAAGGAATGAATAATTTGTAGTCCCAAGAGTATTTTCAACGCCGTCGTATCTTTACACAGTACGTCATTCGGAGCATTTCTACGGTTTCGTGGCTACGTTGGCATGCAGCTCGTAGAATGTTTTTGGTCGTTTGAATGTTAACAAACTGGCCAGAGCCGCTTTGAACAGTTTCAGAGGTATAAAAACAACATTTATAATCCATTAAAACGTAAATGACATGTTATTCTATTGAAATACTTAAAATTGATGAACTTTTTGAAATGCAGTCGCCGTACTAGCTTGCTTAAACTCCTTATTGAGTGGAATTGAAAAGGTTAGATAGCAAGAAAAGGAAATTACTAACAGTGTACCGGGTATTCCATCGGCAGGGTGATGTGGACAGACTATATGTAAAGAGGAATGTTGAAGGGATAGGTTTGATAAGAAAGCGAAGAAGAATTAATGATGGTCGTGAAGAATGAAGACATGCTTGACGAGGGGAAGGAGAAGGCAATGGTGCAAAGAGAGCGACAGGACAAGTATAGAGGAAAAAGCTTACATGCAAGTTGTTCACAGCAACTGATGAAGGAAGGGATGAGTGGACATGTGAGTGGCTGAGGAAAAGTGGTTGGAAGAAGGAAACAGAAGGAACGATAATGGCTGCCCAAGAACAAGCAACTAGAACTCGATATGTCAGAAAGGTTATAGATAAAGAAGATATCCATGGGAAGTGTAGAATGTGTGGAGACAAAGACGAGACAGTAGCTCATGTTTTGGCAGAGTGCAGAATGTTGGCACAAGGACAGTATAAGAGCTAGAGGCGATAAGGTCGCACAGGCGATACATTGGGAATTATGTTGGAAATATGAAATACCAGTAAAAAATAAATGGTACGACCACCGAGCTGAGAATGTGCTGGAAAGTGATAAATTGAAAGTGCTTTGGGATGTAAAAATACAGACAGACAAAGTAATAGAACATTGAAGACCAGATATACTGTTAATGGATAAAGACTTAAGAAAGTGTCTTATTATTGATGTTGTGTGCCCATTTGACATGAGAGTGATAGAAAAAGATCAAGAGAAGGTTGAAAAGTATCAGGATTTGAAGAGGGAAATAAATATACATTATTTCTAATTCCATCGTCTGTTAAATAGCGCTTATCATCAAAGCATGACAGTGGCACTTTATTGATCTCACAACTTTTTATTTCACTAATTTTTTTCATCTTATGGTACATTTGTTTGTTTTTAAAAAGTGTTTCCTTATAATTGCTATGTTCAATGTCTTTCTTCATGACAATTTTTTATGCCTTTAGCCGTTTTTCCGCCTTTATTATTGTCCTTTATATAACCATACATTTTGGACTTCAATCCTACCAACTGTACAATAGACATTCCAGCTGTCTCATCTTCCATCTTTCCAATGACCTATCATTCTCTTAAAAGTAACAAGGTGACTGCACTGGATAGCCACTGTTATCAAACAACACCTTTTTCTCATATAAGTCTTTATAGACATCTTTTGTGGTTGTTTCGTACATCAAACTATCCATGTCAGTAAATAATAATTTCTTTTTTATACATCCACAATGAAAGTCATACACCAAGGTCTTTGAAAGTTCCAAAATGCACATGCCAATATAAGCGGGCCTATTAATGGTCCACACCACTTTTATTTTATGTACGGACACATTATTATCATTAAATATCTTACTACTTACATAGGTCGGTCTAGAGGTCAATTTTAACAGCTTCTTTTCATCGGTAACAAGTCGGACATCTGCTCGCTTCCTAAGGTTTTCCATTGTTTTCCCATAAACAGAGTTGTTCATTAGGTTAAGAAAGTCCGTTTCAATTTTAGCATTGGGCCTTTTTTGGGTATTAAAGTCAATGTACTCTTTTAGCCACTTTGATTGGTTAAATTCTAGTGCTCTATGAACTTTCTTGGGTTTTATACCTAGTGACAAATAAAGTTTAAGGTTTTCATAGTGTAGCACATTCTTTTCACTTAGCGTAGTCACCAGCTTATTTACATTGCAAACAGAAATGTTACTAGGGGGTAATTATTATGCAGGTCATGCAATTCTTTTGGGTATTCGATATCTACCTCTGGTACTATTCCTTTCTTTAAGTCTTCTTAAAGTTTTCTTTTAACCATTTAAATCCGCCAGTAGGCAGTGGTTGGAACATAGCCCAGCCATAAAGATTGTTAGCATCAAGGTACATTAAGGATTTCTCTGGTTGGCCACTGTCATTGTCCTTCATGTATTTGTTGATGGCCTTACCATATCTGTTAACTATATAGGACACTCCACCTCTCATATCCTTTTCAATAAACTGGAACATATTAACATCTGATATCAGCTCCAGCTATACACCGGTCATTTTTAACATAGATCCCACGATAGCCCGGGACTTGTAAAGTAGCGACATGGATCCAACTTATAATATTGTAAAGAAGTCTTTCTAAAGTTCTCAAACACATCAGACAATAAAAGAACATCACTCTTAAGGTATAAATCATGGTATTCTCCCATGTTTTTCATTTTAAAAGTGACCTATACATTTTGGGCATGCTTATGGGCATCACTTGTAATATGTTCACCATTTAGAATGTTATAAAAGTCTTCCTTCATTGGTAATCTTATGGAAACCATCCATGTAGTCTAGTCCTTCACCATGGAATTCCTCAGCGGTATATTTAAAAGCCTCCTCAGGAAGTTTGCTAACAAGTCCGTCTAAACTACTGGATATAAATTGGAAACTATCAAGGAACACAAGATGTTTACCCGACCTAAATACCATGTATCATTCCATATTATTTGGTATTACATTTATATTCTTTTTAAATTTGCCAATCTCCTGCTTTATAAAGTGGCCAACATAACCACGTAAATTATGGAACACTACTGGTATTTTATCTGTAAACCTATAGATCACATTACAATCCTGATGAGCAGAGCCACGGTATTTCCCTGTTATATGGCAATGATCACTGACTCTTATATCACTTTCCTTTCATTCTTTTTTACAAATATAGCGTCTCATGTAAACAAGTGTGAAATAATATCGATGCTGTGGGACGAGAATGGTATCCTTTCTAACACAGTGGAAGTTTTAACGATGGAATTGAATAGACTTAAAGTTGAAAATGAGAAATACAAAGATCTGCTAAATCTCAAGTAAAATTGGATGAAGGCATAGTTGAAGCTGTGACAGTTAATGCAAACTCTGTGTTGGCTAATGCAAATGTCCATTTTGCGGGGGAGTCAGCCAGACCAACTGTTCACAATAAAATGACTAGACAATTGACCATACCATTTGTAGAAACTAATCAACGGGATAACTCAGCGTTACGTACCGATATAGAGATGTGGAACCGTGCTTTAATAAGCAAATTGAAGAATATAGGAGAAGAAATTATAATAAGCATAAAACCAGCTTTATCACCTATTCTACAGGATATGAAAACCACCTATCTTTCAGCAAGGCTATTTCTGCACTGCCAAAGACAAATCAACCTGAGGCCACCTCAAAGCAAATTAACAAATATCGTGGAATCCAAAAGAATAGATATCAAAGGTGGCAAAATGAATTATTTATCCAGCCGAAAATGTCAAACAATATTCAATGCTGGAAAAATTCAACTATAGTTAAAAGGGGTAAGCAGCAGACGGATAACCAAATGAAGCAGCACGTACGAATTAACAAAATGTCTAACAATAGTCAACGCTGGAAATGTTCAACCAGAATGAAAGGGGGTAAGCAACATTGTTTTAGATGGCAAATGTCCAACCAACTCTGGTTACATGGTAGGGAACATGTGAGGCATGAGACTCGACTAAAGTTGATAAATAGTCGGATGTCTGCATCAAAGCATAATTTTCACATTACTATTCTAAGAAAACGTCCTCCAAATTGGGACAATTATTTAAAGCTTGTTCGCCAAGTTACAATGTCATAGTCCCGAATAAAGTACTAACGTTTCCAATTCCAGTTCGGGTATCGAATTGATCTAGCACAGAAATTCTAACAAGCAGGCCATTAAAACGACCTGTGCAGAAGTCCCGCACAAATTTAATTACCATCAAGACTTCTAAAATTGGACCTCCCGCTCCAAAAGTTATACCTAAATGTATGGTTATAAATGCTTGCTCTCTTGTAAAATCTGATGATGTCTCCACGCTGACTATAAAACTGCGTACGTGGGAAATCGATATTTGCTTTGTTTGTGAGACATGGCGGCTAAATGATAAAATTCCATCAAGTTTGGTATGTCCCAGTAACTATGCCATTGTGAGAAAAATCGTAGTGATACCTGGTGCGGGGTAGGAGCTGTTATTATCTGTCGAGAAGATTGGAAATGTAAACTTCTAAACTTTCAGAATGACTTAGAATGCGTTTGGTGTGAGGTTGAAACAGTAAATAGTAGATATTATGTGGCCTCAGTATATCATCTACCAGATCCCATATATCCTGATGCTGAGCTGATAGACCATCTGTCAGAAAGTATAGAGCAGATACTCCAATTAGAAATCAACGTCAGGATAATTATTGCAGGAAATATCAACCAATTATATATAAAAGATATTATAACTCAACAACACAATTTGGAACAATTGGTTGGAAAACCAAATAAGGGTCAGGATCTTCTTTATATAGTTTTAACAAACTCTTCGCACCTTTGGAAATTACCTAAAGTTTTTAAAACTTTGATAAGATCTGACCACTTAGCTGTTGTGGTTACACCTCGCGTTACTGTAAAACCTGAAAGAAAATACGTATATTTCAGAGATGCGAGGGACCATCGGAAGTTTGACATGGAGAGAAAATTAAGGGAACAGCATTGTTCTGATGTTTATAACTGTCATGATGTGAATGAGGCAGTTACATTAGTAAATGACATCATCAATGGAACATTTAATAGCTGCTTTCCATTGATCAAGGTTTAAATGTCCACACGTGATCCTCCCTACACGTCTCTCTTAGTTAAACACCTTTGCAATGAAGAGGGGAATGAGTAATGATATGCAAGAACGCATTAACACACTTATTCGTGAAAATCTTGTTAGAGCTGTAAAGGATGACAACATGAAACACAGTTCTGGATGTAAAAAGTGGCGCGATACTGTAAATAAGATAACTGGAAGGAAAATTAATAGTTAAAATATTAGTTCAGTAATTAATCCACGAGTGATGAATTTATTTTTTCATAAAGTCAACACAGATAACAATTATATTGTTCCTGAACTTATTCCTATACCTGAAGACACTCTAATACCAACTGTTGACGTGTATACGGTCAAAAGATTCTTGGAAAAGCAAAAACGAACGTCTCCGGGTCCAGATGGTCTTCCATATTGGCTATGGAAAGACTTTGCGTAGTACTTGGCTCCAGTGATTACGAATGTATTTAATATTTCATTAAAACATCAGTGCGTACCCCTCCTGTGGAAACTTGGTAACATTAGTCCATTACCGAAGAAATCTCCTAAAACTGAATGTACTCAATTAAGACCTATATCACTAACAGACACAATAATAAGACTGTTTGAGAGAATTGTCTTTAAACAGTGGTTTTCAACAGAATTCAAATCACTAATTGGCCGTGATCAATTTGCCTACAAAGAAAGAACAAACACAACTGATGCTCTTATTACGTGTATGCATCATTGGCTCAAATGGCTAGATGGAGATGTCGATCATGTTCGAGTGATCCTTTGATTTGAAGAAAGCATTTGATTCTGTTTCACATGGTATTACCTGTGAGAAACTAAAAGCAAGTGACATTAACCTCTACATTATCAACTGGATTGTAAGTTTTTTGACAGATAGAAAACAAAGAGTTATAGTCAATGGAATAGAGACAGAGTATGTTGCAATTAATATGGGTGTTCCACGGGGTACCGTTGTTGGTCCTTTTTTATTTTCTCTAATGGTAAATGATATTACGATTAAAGATTCGAATAATAACTTATTGGTCGAATTAGGCCGTGGACTGAGGACCCCTATCCTTAAGTTTCGTTATACATGTCGCAAAACTAACTTATTTTTTGCATTTGAACAGGAGACAATGTAGATAGTAGAAACTGATTTGGCCCCATTGGTTAAATGTGCACAATAATGAAATAAATGCCGTGAAAATTAATAAAAATTCTGCTGGAAACCCAATAACTCGCCATTTTGTTTTGGTCCACGCGTTGCCCTAGCAGGGAATATGGCAGGCAGATATCGGTCTGTAAAAGGTTCATGTGCCTGTTTCTTTATGTAAATTTAAAGATGGCGGCGGAAAGGATAAGAAAAATCCACTTGAAATCATGTTTTATACATTTAGGCAACGTTTGTGGAACACCATTTCCAATAACGAAAGTCCGACTGGAGAAATTTGTTGAAAGTCGAAAACAATGGGTGAATTTCAATTGTGAACAAGCTGAAATATGCCGAAAGTCTTATGAGGTATTTGAATTAGACTGGCCTTATCATAAGACATGTTACAAATGTATAAGTGATGTAGCAAAGATTCGAAGAGCAGAAATAAAGTCTAAAGTAGAAAATTCATCACCTGTGGAAAACGTCCATGCAAAGACTGAGAGTGAAAAAAGAAATCGTCACGTTTTGTACCTGCTGAAAACGTTTCTCAAAGGCTCAAAAATGTGTTGCCTGAATAATGCATAATATGCCAAAGACAATCACCTTGGTTTATAAAAGACAAGGTAGGCATTTTATGTTTATAGTATCAATGATTTATATACATCATAATTCAGAATGAGATAACGGATT
>JBAHVQ010220265.1:0-11158 GCA_036872915.1 Nanipora kamurai
TATTAATCTTTATTTGAGAAGGGTAAATTTATACACCAATTACTTTACAGTATTCTTCCTAGTGGCCCTTACAGATATAGACGTTCTGATAAACTTGAAAGATTTTACATAACTAATTAAAACAATTACGAACAACTGAGTATTTACAGGATAAACCCGCAAAATTTTCGAGATGGTTTACTTCATAATTCAACTTAAGGGAGAAGTGTTTAATTTCATCTTTAAAAGAAGTAATTGTAAAATTATCAACTATTTTCAGTTCAGTGGGCAAGGAATTAAAAAGCTTTGCACCACTGCAGGATAGTTTGGTTTTGGACAGGTGGAAACTTCAGATCGGTTAAGGAGGATCTAGTTATAACTTCATGAGATTCACGAGAAAAAGATATAAATATATATATATATATATATATATATATATATATATTAGGCCTGTTATCAGGGTTGTTCACAATATTGTAGCTATTCATGGCGAGAGCTTGATGAGAACAGTCAGCGCCAATAAATCACGAGTGTTTGATATGGATAAATCGTAACCGGGGACCAGTAGTCCAATCAAGGGACCAAAATTCCTAACTCTAATCCTAACCATAATCCTAACTCCAATCCTAGTAGTTTTCGTAATCCTTATCCTAATTCTGACCTTAATCCTAAACCTAATCCTGATGCTAACCCTTACCCTTACCCTAATCCTAAACGTTAATTTTCTAACCTTAATCCTGCAACTAAACCCTTATCCCGCACCCTAATCCTAATAGTAATCCTAATCCTAATAGTAATCCTAATCCTAATTGTAATAGTATTCCTAATCCAGACTCTAATCCTATTGATAATCCCAACGGAAATAACCCGCTTTTGAAATTTGGTAAGGCCTGTTATATCATAGCTGTAGAATCCATACCAACATAAGATTCTGTCCGGAGTGTCGCCTGTACACATCTGTTCTTTCAGATTGTAACAGGTGTATGGAGAACAAATATTTCTCTGACTTACCCGTAACTGGCCGCAAACGAATTGTATTATGGGAGATGTGAAAGTGGTCATGACCACTTTATATTTGTATTCTAAAAGAATGTGTTTACATTTTTAGAATATCGAAGGAGATGGAAACGCTTTTCAAAGTCTTAACCCTGGTGAAAAAACGCGTATTTGTAAAAAGAAAGTCGAAGAGCATACAAACCAGTCAGCGCAATTGTTGTCTGAACGGTAGGCAAATAAATGACGAGTGAATGACATTCAATAATGAGCCAGCTTCTGACACTTAGTGGTCCTTTACATCTCAATGTCCTACATACAGGACAGCACTGCCCTTGACAGCATTTTTCATTCACTTCCCGTTCGAATTTCGACTCGAAACAAACATTTTTGAAATCTACGGAAAATTTTCGATCAAAAACGTCCTTCTTTGCGCGCATACCTAGTGAATAGGCCTAGTAACAAGTAGACATAAGTAATACCCCCTGACGAGTGCCGTATCCTTGGTAACGTGTTAGTGTTAAACAAAATTGTGTGTATGTGAGTGGGAGGTTGTTTTTATAGCGGTCGACGTGTGAACGTTCGTCAAGCTTGTGTCCCAAGAAATACAATTCCCGAGCCACGGACGGGAATCGAACCCACATACTCATGATAAGCGTCTCGCCGGTCATCAGAAGGTTGCAGGTTCAATTCCCGTCTAGGGCTCAGAAATAATTTTTCTGAGGATACAAGCTTGACGAACGGTTACATCTCGTTTGTAGTGGTGAAACTATTGGTGTTCAAGTGGGAGAAGATACCAACAAATTTTTGGGTGAGGACACAATATCTGGGATGCTACGCACAAAACATATTACCGCCTGTACTAGATAGACCTTTGTTTAATATTTAATGTTTTAATGTTTATTATTAAAATACCCTTGGCGGTATGACTGAATTACGGGAATTTTACATAGCTATATATACAGAGTATAAAATATGAATATACAAGTTATTTAAATAGGTTAAAATGGGTTAAAATAGATAAGTTAAAATACATTATCTTAAACACAAACGGGGGTTGGAAGCGGTTTTGTATTGTGAAGACCAAACGTCGATTAAAATTCTCTGTAAAACTGTCTTTGAGGGAGTCCTGGGCTATTTTCGCTGGAAAAATTGTTGAGTTTTGTGAACTGTGAAAACGTATTTCCAACGATTTCTACACAATAAATCTGGATCAGCGTACAAGTCTCAGATTTATCTTCACTGGGTATTGGAAGAAAATTGTGACACAACTCTCAACATTCGAATTGCAAATCATTTTGCTTGGAGCGTGCGTTTTTGAACCCGATGTCCTTGCACTGGTGGAACAGTTGGATATGGATAGGGATAGAAATAGCAAACAGGCAAAATAGCTCCTATATTTTATTCTATTATTTCGCCAATTTCAAAATTTCAAATCGGGGCACGTGTCGTCGCCCCCCGTGCCCTCCCGTAGTTACGCCGCTGGTCTTCTGTAATGTCTTCGTAGTATTCCAGAGTCAGAAGGCGAAGGGACTGAGGTGAGAGCGTCCTGTCCAGATGAAATTCATAGTGCCGTAGAGTGAGTAGACTAACGGTACAACAAAAGTTTGAGGTAACAATCCTGAGAGTTATCCAGTCTTCGCGAAAGTCTTAAATTACTGCTGTGTGTGAAGACTTGTGTGAGTGTGTCTAAATGTGGAAAAACAAACCGAGTAACTAAAATCTAAGCGTTTTTTTTAGGCAAGCATTAGAAAAAATGTTAGAAGTTTACAGTCAAAACAGTGCTCTTGGGGATCCCGAAAGCATCAAGGGACAACTTGAAGATAATGCGAAGAGACTGGATCAGAGCAACGAAGAACTTCACAAATACCAGGTTGGTTAACGTGAGTTGGGAAAATCTCTACTGTGTCGACAAAGTTAATATAACGTAAATGAGAAGGAATGTTTGCTGCAATGGTGGAAAGTTGAACGAGTCCACAATATCTTGGTCAGCGCAGACAATCATAACTGACCTGGTATGAAAAATGCTGCCTACCCCACTGAACTCTATATAGACTGGAAGGCTGATTCTAGTCAATGAGGAGATCAAACCGCGAAGCCAAAAATGTTCGACATGGAGACCTTTTGGCCGTTTTCCCCAGGTCCCCAAGTAGGTTTGTTCGTTAATCCTTTCAGAACAGTTGACACGGGGGGGTTCCAGGGATTTTTTAACAACTTGGGGGTTTAATTGCCGACTTCCCGGGAGAGAAATTTGTTCTTCGAAATCCGCTGAATAGGCTTGCCTTAGGTGGGACCTGCCCCTCTGGTAGCCATAATAAGTATTTGGTGTCCAGGGGGTGCTCTAAGGTTCGGGGTTTGGGTTAAAGTTAGACTTATTTTTTTGTGTTAGGGACTGGATCTAATGAATGTGACCGCGTGAGGGACTGAGGGAAAGGACTAAAAAGGCCCTACATCGGCCATTTTTGGCGTCACTTTTTGAATGGCCGTCCGCCTTCCAGTCTATAGAGTTCAGTGGTTTGCCCACAATGTCACGCTTGATTCCCTCTTCATAAACAACAATATGGGAACCCTAGCATGCTCGAAAGCCTTATAAAGTACTTCCCAAATGTTAGGAAAAAAAAACTTTGCTGGATGTTTTTGGCCTGTTGCATTCGGTTGGTTGTGTTAGGTGGATTTTGTCTGGAGCTGCTTCAAGTCAGGGCAGCAAAATTTTGAAATGACACTATCCCTAAATTTATACATTTGGGAGTTTCATTGTTAATCGGTTCATGATTTTGAGAAGACTATTATTTATGGTTCATCTCGTCTAAAAATTTGAATGCGCACAGCGCAAGAATTTTTAGCCCAAATAAAACACATGCTAATATAAAGAAAAAAAAGGAAAAGCTTAAAGCATCTCTCACCACAATCGCCATAGCAATCTTAGACCCCGTTCACATGAATCCGGATCAAAAAAGCAACGGCAGAATTCCGTTCCAGTCCGTACGCGGATCTGTCATAATTTATCGACGGTTTCAGAAGTGCTCACACGACCCCGGTCGATTTCCGGTTAAGCGCCTTATTTTATGCGCCAAAAGCGTGAGGAGAGGGAGTTGGGAACTAACTCGCAGCAAGTAAGTGACGGCAAGTGTGTTCACACGGCCCCGCTAAAGGATTCGTTTTCATTTCGCACCGTTTAGAAATTGTTTTCATGCAATTTCGATCCGGATCCGTGTGAACGCAACGGTGTTTTGTGATTTTTTGGGGCCGTTTTCAAATCGATCCGGCATCGCGTGAACTGGGTCTTAATGAGATTTCAATAAACTAACGTTGCTTGGAGGTTGTATTTCTATCGTTATTGGTTAATGTTAATTAGGGTGACAATTTTACTTAAAGTTCCATAAAATTTCAGTATTACTTATTTAAAACGTTTGTCTCACTAAGTTCTACCATGTATATAAGCCCTTAAGCAAGATAAAGTATGTGCAGATAATTGGAGAACAAATCTATTGAATATTAATGACCTGATTGAAATAAGCTTTATCTTCGGCTTTGTGACCAAAATTTCTCCCTATTTTTGCCGCAATTCTTATTTGTCAGGTGTCGTCGCACACTTACAATTTAAGATATTTTTTGCAGTGTTATTTGGCTGCTCTACAGAAGACTGAACCACCGTCACGTCAGCCTTTTTATTCCGGGCAAACCGTGTCTGTCAATACGCCCAGCCCAGAGAATGGTGTGACTTCCCCACCTCCACCTTCAAATATCCCAGAGCCTCCACCTCCCCCCGGTACGGAAGTGGACCAGTTCGACGGCGAATTTGAAGATGATATTCGCTGCTATGTTTTGTATGATTTTCAAGGTACGTACAGCTGAAGGAAGTATTTCTTATTGCGATAAGAAATAAATGATAAATATTTTACTTATTACTTTAATAGAACTATTGCTTATAGATAGGTAATGCATGACAATGTTGCTTTATCTGGTACAGTGAGTTCGGGAATGCTTGACAGAAAGTTAACCCATCTGAACTGCGCCAAAACGAACGAGGCGACGATACTTGAGAAACCAGAAACAACAAAGAGAGTGACAATGACAAATATATAACAACCAAAACAACAACAACATTCATATGAGTGGTAGCCACACGAGTGAAAGTGTAACAACACCACATGTTTAGTTCAAGAAATAGAACAAAAATTAAAGTACGGACTAATATATATGTTTAGAAATGAGTTGTCCGATAATTTTGGCCAAACGCTACCTGGGGTAACTTGAGGATGTCTATATTTCTAGTGGTACAAATCGCTGAGCCTCAACCAAATGGTCTTATTTTTTAGGTACAAACGAAAACGAAATAACAGTTTCCGCTGGGGAGGAACTTATTGTATTAGAGCGTGATATGGACAACACGGGGTGGACACAGGTGTTGAAGGGTGACCATGAGGGATACGTCCCTACTGCATATATTCAACTTTCTGAATAACTAAATGAATGACGGGACTCTCGTATAATAATAACAGGCGTTGCGTGTGACGTGTAACGCACAGTCAAGGCGATTCTAGTCTGAGGAAAGTAAGCATCCAATCTAAGCAGTATGATTACCTGTAATTGGAAGTAAATTATCTTGAGCTGTTACGTGGAACGATGAAGTGATAACAGTTCAAGTTTCCTGGCATACATGTACGTCTTGGGCAATTTTCTTGACATAGCTACGACGCATGTTTGCTGGTCGTGCCAGACGTGATTGATATCATAATTCATAAAATTAGGAATGTTTCTTTTTGGATCGTGGAATCTTAAGGATGAATTTTAGTGGATTAAAGTTTCTAAGACTATTTACTTCTTGTAATTCCCGTACAAGATCTAGTTTTTTTTAAAAAAAATTGAGTCAAGATCGTGAACTTGTGAAATCCCGGGATTTTAAAGTAGTCGACAAGAATTTTAAATTTTCTCTTTGATGTAAATTACATTTGCTAGTGAATAATTAAATAAATATACTTCAGCTAATAGAAATAAAATGGTATAAACGTACCAGCAGAATAACGGAGAGTGGTGTTTTTCCATGAATTTAGTGACGACAGCACTAGCAGCTGGGTAACGATGGTAAAAACAGCACACTATAGTTAGAAGATTAGATGAAGTCGGAAAGATAGCTGTATTAAGATAACTACTTTACATAGTATAACTACTTTATATATTACGGTGTTCTCACGGTCCTTGAAAATTCTGGGAAGTCCTTGAATTTTAAAAAAAATCTAGGCCTGGGAAGTCCTTGAAAATCAGTAGAGATTGTTGAAAGTCCTGGAATTTTCTTCCAGCTTCTCTGAAAATAATTTAACCATGCTAAAGTGATAACTGATAAAACAAAGAGGATAAAAAACTTGATATTTCTGTTAAGTTTGTGAAGCTAGTGCATCGAAAAGCAAAGTACATGCCAGGAATTGACTTAAAAAGGTCTTAGAAAGTCCTGGAAAAGTCTTTGAATTTCATGTTCGTTGAAGAGTGCGAAGCCTGATGTTAAGAGTGATAAGTGTATAATTTGAAAGATAGCTTTATTGTAAGAAGGATAATTATATACGAAGAAAAATAACTGCCAAGTAAGAAAGATAGCATTGGGCGGTAGGATAACTCTGAAGTTAAAGATAACTGTGTAGTGAGAAGGACAACTGTATGATAAGAGAGGTAGCTTTATTAAGAAAGATATAACTGTGTAGAAAGAAGGATATCTGTATGGTTAGAAAGGTAGTTTTGTTAAAAAATACTTAGCTGTGTTAAGAATGGTTACTGTCAGGTAACTGTATAGTAACAAAGATATCTGTATAGCACGAAAGGTGATTGTAGTAAGAAAGCTTTTACTAGTAAGAACATTAGCAAGGAGGGCAACTGTCGTAAGAAAGATATCTCGCTAGACAGAGAGTATTATCGTGAGATAACTGTTGCAAGAAGGATACTGTAGGTGTTCGCATTTAATAAACACAAGTCTTTTAAATGTATACATGTTTCAACATCTCATGATGCCATCTTCAGTACAAGTGATAAAATATGTGTGTTACAAGCTATATAGTGGTAATATGACACAATGATGGCAATTGTTAGACAATAACTATGGTAACTTTCACGGAATAGGTTATGCCTTTTGTCTAACGTAGCGGTCCGGTATAATAAAGCTGTCTTGAGATAGTAGAACACGGAAGTGCTGTTTTAAGATGGTAGACACAGTTCTGGAACAATACTTACGGATTCTTTTATCTTGAGGGGGATTCAGGGAATGGTAATTATTTACCACCGAGGTTGGGACCAAAGAGGAATGTTTCTGCAGTAAAAAAATATTCCGACCCAACCATTATTGTGGGAAAAAGTTTTTTTACCCAACTGTGAAAATAAACAAAAAATGATCCAACCTCGAATTTTAGTTTCAAGAGACGAGTTTAATATTGCCAGAAATTCTAACCGTTTTGGTAAAATGGATAAAGAGGCAAGTGTAAGAATTAAAAGGAACCGAAGAGCAGAAATCGAAAGCAAAGCAGAAAAGAGAGATTGCAGCCAAAGTTAAGTTGCTCGACGGAGATGACTTAGCGAAAGACGCAAGTTGTGTTGAAATTCATATTGACATTTTGGATGGTGAAACCTAAATTATTTTCAATTCATAAACATTTTTGATTACATTTTACAATAGTCATGAAAATCTTTTAACCCAACCTTTTGTAGAAGTAAAATTTTTTAACCCAATCTTTTTGGAGAAGTGAGATTTTTTTACCCAACCATTTATATATTATAATTTTCAATTATCCGATTCTTTTCTCTTCGGCCCCAACCTCGGCCATAAATAACGACCAGTCTCTTAACTCTTTGCAGTCCGACTCCTCAAATACAGGTCGTGAGTGAACTATGAAAATATCAAAAATTGAGTCAGAAAAGTGTTGTTTCCCACACGTAGTATGTCGTTCTTTGCGTGACGTGAAGTTTACCAAGAATTTTTCAATCCTATGCATTTCCTCGGATCGTAATGAGTTAACTCATTAATATCCGAGGAAATTGAAAAAACGAGTCAAAAACTTTTGCTAAACTTCATGTCACAGTTCGTTGCACATAATCGAACCGTGACAATAATACGGCGCGAAAAACCACTTTTCTGACTCAATTAGTTGATGGTGTCATACAAAATAGAGGTTTGGTTCGTGTTAATGAACTCTTACCACCTTTCTAACTTACCTCAGCCAGGTACCCCCGCCTACTTGAGATCGTGATCTGATAGCTGACACCCCTGGATATCATACTTGCGAATACTGTAGGTTAATTTATTTGCTTGTTTTGGAACCAGGGCCGCCGGAAGTCGGTGGGAGACTGGGTGGGCGCCCACCCGCACAACAAAAACTTGAGTGGCAGGTGCGTTTCCGCCCCACATAAAATAACTTACGCTTCGGCTCAAGGTGAACACCGTCGGTTCATAGTCATTCCATATATGGTCTGGAAATTCGGTAAAAGTCTTAGTTCTATCTTTTTGTTCACCTTTAAGCAAACTTGTGCTGGGGGAGAACAATATATTTTTGGAATAATGAAGCAATCATCCAATGACAGCATTCGGGCTGCATCACTTAACCGTGCTGTTTAAATATTAATAAACATAAAACAAAAGATTTTTGCACGGTGAGGACTGTACCAACAAAATCGAAGCTCATTATGAGCGCTTTGAAATTTGCCGATTTTCCAGACCTTACTCTCTTTCAAAAACTAATTGTTTGAAAAAATTGTTTGAAACAGCAAGTTAGGATTTACTTGAATAAACTTATATACTTGATGTCTCAAAAAAAAATTCTGAGCCCGGGAATTGAACCAGCAACCCTCAAATCATTGGTGAGATGATATAACCATTGAGTTACACGCTTTGAGATTGTAGGGCTGAATATTGCTATTTATACTGGTTCATGGTTAGAGTGCCATATTTATTGACTTATGCTTTACCATTTTAATCTTGCAAAGTTCGATGCTTAGAGGGTCACAGGTCAGTACTGAGTCTTCCTCGCAGCCTGTCAAGTGGGCCCACTTGCTCTCTCCCACCCGACAGGCCTCGAGAGACACTGGTCAGTACTGAAAAGATCACACTGGTTTGATTGATTCAGAAGCTCGATGATGTTTGCTCGGTAATTAAGCTTGAGAAGTTTGAGCATTCACATAATACCTAATTCATTCATTTATTTATCATCTACAAAAGCGATGAGGAATCGGTCCAGGAATAAAGTGAAAACGAAAATGAGACACAATGCGTGGATTCCTGGTCAAGGAAGCACGCAAATTGGAGGGCTGCGTGATCCGGAAAGTTTCCTCGGATAGTCACGGTCGTAGGTTGTATGAATACGAAGTCAATGTTTTCTAGGTTTCTCGAGGCAGGTAACCTTGATAAACTGCAAGTATATGGTGGACAGGAACAGTGAATATGTTGGGAAAATTGCGAAATTTTACAAAACGTGAGCACTTCAGATTGAAGTCGTGAACTTAAAAGAAAGTGAAGAAACTTCAAAAACTTAAAACTTCATGATGAGACGATCGAGAAGTTTGATAGAATTACAAGATTCTCTTAGTCAATCACTGATCATCCTTCTTCTTTAAGTTTTTTATTTTTTAAATCCCTCAGCTGAACCTTTCGATACGTCTGTTATTAAATGCCAACCTTCGTATTTCTCCCAAAACTAACCCATTTTTGTTAAATTTTTGCTTGGAAATTGATGGAAATGAGTTTTCAGGGCTTTGTGAGACAAATTTCGTTTGAAAGCATTACTCATACATTTACCCAAAAGGTATCTCATAGTAAATAACAAAGGGATCAATTCGCCCCGTCATCATTTAATTGCTTCCTATGAGTCAGGCAGCTAGGTGATCTCGAAACTAGAAGTAAAGGAGTTAACATCTCAGCTAGCACAACCTATTCTAAAGATCTATTTTGTATGTGTCAAAATATTTGATTTGTTTCAGACACCTATGTTATTCCATTAAGTTGTTATCATTACGAATATACGACAATTGGATGTAGACAACATCGTGGGAGTTTCACTGAACTATCGTGCTGTGTATTACTGCTGCATACCTTACGATTTCTGTTTATTTTAGCTGAGGGGCTGGTAGATAAGAATAACATTGTGGATGCATGTAAACGTGACGCAGAACATGTACGCCAACGCAAAACACACTAATTCCCCCCTTTCTTTTCATGTTTTTTTTTTTCGATTTAATTTCCGTTATTTTTTTCCTGTCAATCCAAACATCTCTCTCGGTCATGAACTCATTGACACAGGAATTTGAATATCGTTCAAAGATCATACGACCGCGAGATAAACCATTGAATGACAGATTACATGGTGAAGAAGAGGTGTGAGACACCACCAAGAACAGTCTCTGTCCACAAGATCAACGCTGAGAATGAATAAAAACATGGCGTAACAGCAACCCACTGTTTCGTTGTCAACGATGATAGCCAAGAAGAGATTTAATTCCTTACTCTAGTTCCGGACAACTCCGTTACCTGACAATGCCAAACAATTTTACGCGTGAAAGGAAGACCTCTGTAGAGTTAAAGAATACTAAGTATAAGGTTGGAATGTGGAGATTTCTACATTGATCCGTTGAATTTAGTTCCTCTGAGAGTCTGATTAAAAGTAAAATGGATTTCGTGGCTAAATTTTCATCCAGCGGGCATAAAGAACTCCTTTTGGAAATTAATTTTTACGGTAATCTGTTGAAAATTTGATCTCAAACTGAGCTTTTGCAATTGTCGGCTAGCCTTGCATTTGCCCCGCCATGAATCGAGCCCTTGAATTAAGTCTAGTGGTTTATCCCACAAACGAAATTAAATTACTGGCGATGCTGCTCCTTCTCCGATGAGAGAAATCGTCTGGCTTTTGCAAGAGTACAATACCACAGTTCAACGACCGTTACAAAAAGTTTGAGGAAATAGGTAAAACATAAGCAGCCGTGCTGTGTCTTATTTACAAGACAAGCTGCAAGCGAGCCGTAATAAATCAGATACAGCTCGGATGCGAATGCTTTATCTTACTTATCAAACCTATTTTTCAAGTTGAAGTGATTCTAGCTTAGTAAATTGAGGAAAAAGTTTATGTAAATCAGGACGATTCTGTATCCGATTTGCAGATATTGATTAAACATTCATTTCTTTTGAATTTTCCTCCTGAATTATTAATGAGTTTGATAA
>JBAHVQ010220276.1:0-11158 GCA_036872915.1 Nanipora kamurai
ATAAAGCTTGAAGAACGAGCCTTTCGTTGTTTATATCCAAGCTTGCAAACACCTACACTCTCTACGTTCTGTAGATTTAGTTTGCTCGTATGTACACCCATATTTCGTTACCAAAACGTTCTGAGAGCAACGTTTAGAAGACAGCCATTATCTTGCACAGAACCTGTTGAGAAAAGTACCGAAACCCTTGAAGAAGTTACCATGTCCTAGTTTTGAAGCTCATAAATCTTTTTTCCTCCGCCTCCCTAGTTCTATGTTGCGATCTCAACACAACCACATTGAACTGAGGGGAGAGGAGGGAGCTTTTGATAAATAATAAACTAATTCGTGATAGGCCAAAATTTGACAAAATTTTCACAGCTGTTTTGTCCAAGATTGTAGTTAACTTGGCGAAAGCTGAAGGAAAGTACTGTAGTTCGCTTATCATGATATTCCCACACATAAGTGGATAGTAAACAAAAAGGTTGGGTACGTAAAGGGACAAAAAATTCCCCATTCCTCATTCTTTTGTTGAGATACGATAACTAAGTGTTTGGTTTGGTCGTTGACATTTATTCTGCTATCTTACCGTCGCCTTAAGAATACTATACTCGTCAATTCTTTTCCTCTTTCAGCTGCTCCTTTTAACTGCAAGGAAAACCTCTCTACTTCCAATGATGAGATGACGGGCAAAGGAACTACCGTTTTTCCCGGTATGAAAATGAAGAGATAGTAATAGCCTAGCCTAAACCGTTTACGCCTACAAATACTCTTTTTCGCGGAAACAAAGCAACGTAAATAATTGTTTTGATCTGGTTGACCCGAGGGACAGACAGCTACCCATACAGAAAGGCAGATATATAATTGACAGACAAATAGTCGCCCAGATTAGAGAGATATACAGATAGAAAGATGGAGAGATCTTTGTTTATTCGGAATTTCTTCAGTATAGTCTTCTGTTTTACAAGAAAGCTGAGATATTAAATTATGTGATTAAAACGTAAAACTATTAAGAAGCTAACGATTTCAAGCCATTTCTGAGCTCGTTAAGATTTTCAGACAGACAGGTCGGTTGGTGGCTAGATGTATATACCGGCAGATAGACTACCGGCAGAGAGGTCGACCGATCGACGAACAGACATACAGAATATACACGTCATTTACAGACGACCAGCGAACGTTTGTCTAGCTCGTAATCTCAGAAAAATGATTTCCGAGCTCTAGACGGGAATCGAACCCGTAACCTGCTGATGAGCAGTGAGACGTCGAGGGCTCAGAAATTTTTTTTGTGAGATTACGAGCTTGACGAACGTTCGCTGGTCGTCTGGCATAAACAAGCTCTCTCATAAACAAGATTTGTGTTCGGTATTCAACGTCATATACACTAGTAATCTATAAAGAACAGACAGACGGGTCGACACAGATAGGAGACGCTATAAAATTAAAAGGTTTCCTAATCAGTCATGGAAGGACAATTTGGATTGATCAGTGGATATATGGATCAGGGCTCGGTTGTTGAAAGACTGGATAGCTTATCCAGTGGATAAGTTGTAAAGAGTCAACAGAGTTATCCAAGCACCGAACGACTGAACTTAAATTTTAGGTACCGAATGTGGAGATGCCGACTGGATAGTTCTACTTGGCAGATAAACTGTATGTTTGGTTTTTCATTAGATTGACAGTACCGTTCACTAATTCAGACTTATCCACCAGATAGACTACACGGGCTTTGAACAACTGACTCCGGAGTTGGTCTTTCAAAGTCTGGATATCTTATCCGCCTTGTAAGTTGTAGCGAGTGAGCATCGTTATCGAAACATCGAACAACTGAACTTAAATTTTATTTACTCAGTATGGAGAAACCAACCGGATAATTGTACTCGGCAAATAAAATTTAAATTCTGTTGTTCTGTGCACTAATAACGCTGCTCACTCGTTCTGACTTCTCCGTCCGCGGATCAGGTATCCAGGTTTACTTCCTCCACTTCCACAGGGGACTTTTATTATTTTCCTCTGGCTAATGCCAGACGATTTTGCTCGTCAAAGGGAGAAATCTGGCATTACGTGAAGGAATCAAAACAACCGTCTCCAGGGGAAACATGACAGGCAAACGTTACTTGACAGAGTAGCAGAGGAGGAACAATAACAGCAAATGGAAACGCAAACGAAGAGACGTACGACAAAGGACAAAAAAAAATTCAACGGTTCGTTAAGACTATTTACACTGACATTTTGGATGATATTTTCCAGGAGAATATCTCACGCCGTCAGGAAGATCTGGTTCGTACGAGACACGGAGATACCACGCGCAATACAGTGTTTTGCCCACGATAGTGTTATTGGCTTTATACTCAATAAGTTTTTAATGCCTTTGAAATCTATCGTCCAGGAGATATTCCAGAAAAATTGGTATCTCAGTGGAACACCGTTCTCCGTGTCAGTGGGAATAAGAAGAAAGCTTTTTGTCTCCGACTGTGGAAAAATGTGATCTTGCAAGATGTTCTTTTGCATATTGATATTTTATTTTCGCTGTAGAAACATTGCTTTGACTTACCAAACGGTCGATTGGTTGTCTGAATCGAATACTATTTAAATGTAAGCACTTGATTTAAGACTTCAATTCAGTTGCTGAGTTCGGTGACGTTTTGATGAGACGCGCTAGAAATAGAGAAAACAACTTTCAGGAACCGTGGATGGTTTAAAATTGCTTTTTTTCCGGTTTTGGTAACTATCGAAATGGTCGGTGAATAATAAAGGTTGCCTGTGATTAAGGGGGAGGTAATACAGAGAAAATCGCGACGTTTAAGTAAATTACCGCCTGAAAAGTAAGATTGACAATGCTATGTGTGATAAACACGGTTCCCTGTTTTCATCATTTAAAGGGGAATTTTCATCCTTTGATAGAAATTTGTAGGGTTTTTTATCCAATTTTTATGCTTTTTGAGGTTCTCTAGACAATTGATTCACGAACGTGAACCCTCCCCAACTTGGTGGTTTAGCTTACCTAACGGGAGTGCGAGAAGTTCCAAAAGATTGTTATCGAAGAATTAGGACTATCATATGTTAAAAAGTGTAGGTTTTGTCGTTAAAATATCTGACTGTGGAAGAAAGCGGTGAGTATTGTAAGCTAGTTATGTTTTGGCGTGGGTAACTAAGGGGCTGATTGCACGGAGAATCTGATTTCAAGCCCCGGCTCACAAAGAACTCTGATATCTCAAGATTCATCTTACTAAGGGAGTCACAGAGAGAGGGAATAATGTACTGAGGCGAAAAGGGAGCTGTTTCCTGAAGGACCAGTAATGAAGGACTTCGCGCTCAGAAAACAAAATCCCATTGGTCAAATCGCGGTTATCTCGTTACCAGCCCATAGGAGGCCTTGTAATGTTTCCCTGTGACGTTGGGAACGCGAAGGAAACACGAGTGTAGTTATCTAGCAGTGATCATGCATTTGTGCACGTGGATATCGAATGATAGAGTGGTGCACGAAGGGATTTTGGACGCTTCGACGTGTGCTGAAGGTCGTCAAGCGTTTGGTTGTTTGTTATAAAGAAACCTTTTTAGTCAAAGGAAGAACATCAATTCGTATTTTCAAAACTACTTTAACGAAATCCTAAAAAATTGAAGTTGTTCTTCCTCCTGGGTGTCGTATTTGTTCATTTGAAATAAGAAATGAAACGGAGCCGAGCTCGGTCGAGTTATTCTCTTGGTAAGTCTTATTACTTTTAAACGTTGCCGTTGGTATTTCTGTATTGTAAAGGCTTTCATTGGTATATAACAAACCTGGCTGAATTTTGCCTCGAGAAACATTGGAGTATTAAGGACAACGGGTTTACGTCACGGCCTAGTAACTGAATCCTTCGACTCGGGGACTGCGAAACGACAGTGACTCAGCGAAGAGGGAAATAGGTTAAATGTTTTAGTTTTGAGCGAAAACGCGTCGTAGTTGTTGGTACAATAACATTTTACCTGTTTTCAAATGCTCTGAGGAATTTTAGTCACAAACGACCGAAAGCATTCCATGTTCTCTGCATCTGTCACGTTTTGGCGGGAACTTAAAAAATGTTTTCAATAACGTCTTGTGTAGAATAACGAAGTCTTGTGTGTATTGTGTATGTAAAGATACGTCTTCGGCTACGCTCCTGTGGTTTTTGCTGAGGCTAACTGCAATATCATTATTACTGTACTAGCATAACCAAGGTTACAAAAATAACATTGAGCCGCTCTTTTCGGCTGTCTATCATGAAGAAGAAATATGAACTTATTTGTCTTACCCAATCAAGAAAAATTGCTTGGTTATTGTAGAAAAACCCGACTTAATGAACATTTCAACAGGTGAATGCTTCGCAAATAAGAATTTCAATACACACATAATTCATAACTGCATGTTTCAAAGAATACGCGAGGCAACAGTAACGCCGAAAAACAAATGAAGCGGCATACAGTTCCCGAGCTCTATCAAACGGCACGTCAACAATAGGTATCAGAATTCCATGAATGCTTCTAAACTGGAAATTCAACAACAGACATGATCGGGACATCTACGAAAACTTACTTAGCGCCTAAATAAGGTTACAATAAACTCTTTTTGCCTCTTCTCAAATGCTATGTGGAATGTTAGTCTTAAACAGTCTATAGCGTTTTATGTTCTCTGCAAGCGTTACGTTTTGGCGGGAACCTTAGCACGGTTCAGTTTCATCAACTGCAGTGAAAAATGTTGTGTACGAAGCAGTTGCGGAGTTACGTTTTTCTGATAAATAGCTAAAGATATTTGCGCCTAGAATGCTAAGCCGTCTAAGGATGTCTTGGCTGGTTGACGCAGACTAATTAATACTTATGCCATGAAAACAAGTAAAAGTCTTCGTATTTCTCTAATCAGTCCGTGAAAACCAAGCCTATACCCTCATTAAACTTTGCAAGTGTTAATGAAACCTTATGACTGATAAAATAATTATTCGCGCACGTTTGTTGATGCTCCACGACCATGGTAAAGATTTTCAGCCTGTAATAATTTTTGGCCCCAGTGTATTCGCATCTACATATAAAAAAGGTACGAGCCATGTATGAAAATGATGTAGAAGCTCTAAGCTTTATTCTGAGAGAATTAAACCAGTTGTATTACGATGGGATGAATGACAGCTAGACGAAATATTACCGCTCATTTTGTTGTCACTTTTTCAATCTCGGGTGACATTTCATCTTATATTTCTTTAAACTGTCAACTGGTTGCGCTTTCTGATCTACATGTAAACTCTGAAAAAATGATGCAGATTTAATTGTAATTGTTAACAATTATTGTTCGCCAACTGTGGGCGTAACAGTAATGGTAAGGAATTAGAAGAAATGCCCTCAGAAATAAAACGATTACAAATCAGTGATAAAATATAGCGACCGCATTCACCATGCCTGTCCTTTGCCCTTCAACTTGTGTCGGCAGTACTGGAGCAGAATCACTGTGTCTTTGCAATGTTGCATTTTCACGCGTTGTCAGTCGAATATATCTTAGGGCCTGTTTATATGGAGGCGAGTTACCCGGAAAGCCGAGTTACTCGCTTTGGCGCGCCAAAGAAACGGTCTGTTTATATGGAACCGAGTTACCCGTCTTTGGTTCTTATACACTGTGATTGCATGAATTCCTTTACGTTGGCGCTAAAAGGGCGACAAAATATAAAATCCATTCAAATCTTTTAAAAACGATATTATACTATCATAAAAGTAAAAAATGCAGCCCCAGAAATTCAGACAAGCTTATCTAATGGTTTACTTATGCCTGTGTGTTATTTTCATGTGCTGGGAAGGGAAAACACGCATGCGCTGCCGACAAAATCCCAGCTCGGCTTGCCGAGTTACCCGGGCAAAGTGTTTATATCGCAAAATATCCATCTCGCTTGGGCGAGATCCCGGCTCTTTTTTGCCGAGATCTCGGCAAGGCGAGCTACTCGCTTGTGCCATATAAACAGTCAACCGGGAAAGCCATTAATTTCCCGTTGTAGCCGGGATCTCGCCTTCGCCAAATAACTCGGCTTGCTGAGTAGGCGAGTTACCGGGTAGGCGAGTTACTCGGCGAGCCGAGTCGTTTGGCGAAGGCGATCGCGAGATCCCGGCTACAATAGGAAATTAGTCGCTTTACCGGTTGACTGTTTATATGGCACAAGTGAGTAACTCGCCTTGCCGAGATCTCGGCAAAAAGAGCCAGGATCTCGCCCAAGCGAGATGGATACTTTGCCATATAAACACTTTGCCCGGGTAACTCGGCAAGCCGAGATGGAATTTTGTCGGCAGTTCATGCGTGTTTTCCCTATCAAGCACATGAAAATAACACACAGGTATATGTAAACCATTAGATAAATTGTCTGAATTTCTGGGGCTCCATTTTTTACTTTTACAGTAGTATAATATCGTTTTTTAAAGATTTGAATGAATTTTATATTTTAGTGCCCTTTAGCGCCAATGGTAGGGGAATTCATGTAATCATAGTGCATAAGAACTAAAGACGGTAACTCGGCTGCATATAAACAGACCGCTTCTTTAGCCCGCCAAAGCGAGTAACTCGGCTTGCCGGGTAACTCGTCTCCATATAGACAGGTCCTTATACTGGGGGCTAATTCTTTCGAAATAGGGGCAAAAGAAGTAATTTGTAATATGTAAAGTTGCATTTCCTTCCTTTGATTTTATTAATAAAGCCTAAAGGTAACGTGAAGGATAGAATTTTCTTATACCAATCTATTCCTAGCCTACTACCCGGACACCCTTACTTTCATGTGGTTTATTTATCAATCCATTGGCTTAACCTCTTACCACTTTATAACTACCAACCGGTATTAGTCGCAGCACTTAAACATGGCCGGTGTAATCAAAACGTCTTTGTTAGCAATCTCTGTATGGTTTGATCACATAATTCACATCCAAGGTCAGATCGTTCAAGCTTGTCTTCTGTAAAATGAATTACTGGATCAAAATTGTTACCAACTTTGAATTACCAACACTGGTAAAATTTAAAATTGATTGGTACTTCATTGTTTACTTGTAACTTGCAATCAAAGTTTTCTCGATGCTAAAATATTAATATGCATATCTTCCCAGTTTCAAATAAGTCAATGCAGTTTTGTAACAGTGTGCAATTACTTTTCGCCCATTGTAACGTCTATCAGGAACTAGTCACATTTTTCGAGAGTTTATTGCCACTGAGACTGGGAGCAATAACTCTGAAACTTCTACAGCAATATATATAGTATGGTCTAGTTTGGTTTGGTGTAATATGGTATGGCATATATGGCATTGCTTTGCAGTATGATATTTTGGAATTCATATTCAAATTCTAGCGGCCTTGGCCAGCCTTCTAAATAAATTCCTGTAGGCATGATTCGTATTTCTTGGATGGCAACTTTTATAACTACTACGCAAATTAGTTCAAGAAAGCTGTGGGCTCATGGATCGTTGAAAATTTAATGTTCGTTGGCGTTGGCACCGTGGAACGATCCTCGTTTGTTTGATCGACCGAAATTCAAATTTTACGAGACCCGGCGGGCTTTGGGAAGATGCTTTAGTGGTGTCCAGTAGTGTTTTGAAGCAAATAAGCCAACGTTTTGAAAGGACGAGCATTCACCACATGTAACGTTTTACCGCCAAATATTTGACTTGATGGTCGTGACATGTTCTTTATCTTTTGATCCGACCCTATTTACAATCTGTTCATCGATTATTTATGAGAGTGTGGTTGAATTGGTTTGATATTTCAATGTTTGATATTACCTCTTGGACAGTTCTTGGATAGGAAAAATATATAAAAAGCAGCACCAGATTTTCATTTTTTATAATAAACCAGTGGAGTTCAACTTTATAGTTGTTTTATATCTTAGTTAATAAGGGGTTTTGATAAGTTCGTATTCTCTATCGATTTGTGAGTTCTAACCGCCTTGTTGATATTCTGCGTCATTTGACACGTTGCTGTTCTGTACCAAAAGAAGAAGAATCCAGACGAGTTTGTGTTTAGTTGTTGTCCACACAATCTCTCGTCTTTGATTGGGCTTGTATATCTGATGGAGAAAACAAACACTCATATTGTAAATAGCAGGGCATGACACTGAATGAAGCATGGTACGATATGAGACAATGTATTATCAAGGCGTTGATCATAATAAGGTCGGCAAAAGGGACTTGAAATACTTTTTTAATGAGATTATAACCAACAATAAAGAAAAGTCTCTTTAAACAAGTCTCGAACCGCCTAAGAGCCAATTCTGACCTACTGGAAAACGTTTTCTATGTAGGCCAACAGCTTATGGTTACATCATGTCAAGGACTTAACCAATCGCACTTGAGAAATCCGTCCCTTTTCCGTACTCTAAAATAAATCAAGAACATCTCTCTGGTTTTTGCTGTTTATTTTGACAGATCGGAAATATGCTTTGGTTCACGCTTAATAACCCCATAAGCCAAACCCGCTTTGTTTGTGATTTCTTTTTATATAAAAAGTTCTTTCGAATAAATGTAGAAAATTGTTTTTCACTCATCATCCGTTTATTGTTGATCTTTTTCACATGAGAATACCATAAACAATCATGAAAAGTCTCTTTGATCAAGTTTCAGACTAATCGGTGGCTGATTTGGCCTCTTCACTCATTTCGGTCAGGAGCTCCCCTTGAAAAGTATAATGGACAGGCGCTAACCAGAGTTAAAATCAGTAAAGATCCCTGGTGACAGAAGAGAGTTAAAAAGCGGTCGATATTGACCATCAACTTATATAGACATCACATTACGGGATTCACCAAATACACTTAAAAAATCCGTCCCTTTTTCCGTTCTTTAATACATCAAGGGCATCTCTTGTTTTTGCTGTCTTTTTTGATGGATCGGATTCATACGTTGGTTCACATTTAATAACTTTGTTTACTCAGCTCACCGATTCCTTTTTATAAAAACGTTTTTGGAACAAGTGTAGAAAACTAATTTTAATTCATACGTGACACGTTTCCTCGTAATCTGTTTGAAATGATAATAATAAATCATCATTAAAGTTGTTTTTAAACAAGTTCTAGTATACTTACCGGCTAGATTTAGCCTATTGTAAAACGTTCGATGTGGATCAACAAATTGTGGTGACCTCACATTAAGCGCAACACCAACTACACTTGAGAAATCCGTGCCTTCTCAGGTACTTCTGAAACAACTCTCTTGTTTTTCAGGCCTGTCGTGACATATCTGCAATATGTTTGGATTCACGTTTATGCAATGACTTTTTCGAGTTGGATATTATTGTATTATTATTATTATCATTATCATTATCATTATCATTGTCCTTGCCCTTGTCCTTGTCCTTGTCCTTGTCCTTGTCCTTCTCCTTGTCCTTCTCCTTGTCCTTGCCCTTGCCCTTGCCCTTGTCCTTGTCCTTGTCCTTGTCATTGTCCTTGTCCTTGTCCTTGTCCTTGTCCTGGTCCTTGTCCTTGTCCTTGTCCTGGTCCTTGTCCTTCTCCTTCTCCTTGTCATTGTCCTTGTCCTTGTCCTTGTCCTTGTCCTTGTCCTTGTCCTTGTCCTGGTCCTGGTCCTTGTCCTCCTCCTTCTCCTTGTCATTGTCATTGTCCTTGTCCTTGTCCTTGTCCTTGTCCTGGTCCTTGTCCTGGTCCTTGTCCTGGTCCTTGTCCTGGTCCTTGTCCTTGTCCTTGTCCTTGTCCTTGTCCTTGTCCTTGTCCTTGTCCTGGTCCTTGTCCTGGTCCTTGTCCTGGTCCTTGTCCTTGTCCTTGTCATTGTCATTATCATTGTCATTGTCATTGTCATTGTCGTTGTCCTTGTCCTGGTCCTTGTCCTTGTCATTGTTATTGTTATTGTTATTGTAGTTGTTGTTGTTGTTGTTATTGTTATTACCACGAAAATTTATTTAAACATAATAACCTTTCAGACTCAAACTGATTTTTAAAGCATCGGGTGAATAATACAGATACTATTAAAACCGCATAAAATTTTCATGAAAATTTCACTTAATTATTTAGTCTGACCATATAACGCAGGTGTATCTCACCCTGGACAAAAGTTTGATCCTGGCTACGAGCCACTGTCTTGTTAAAGCTACCTTGGTCACATGCGAGAGAATTTCACGATGGATTACTTCGTTGTCACTTCTAAAACCTCCTGATTTGTATATTCATAGTGAACTATTGCATATCTTTAGAAACTTTTGTGGTATCGATTACATTACTGTACTTTCATTACATAATTGGCAACGAAGTTTTTTTCTCTTTTTCTTAGTATAAGTGAATCAATCGGTAACCCAGAAACATCTAAAGAGAATAGAGGTTCGGTTACTCTACCCTACATCCAGATAGTTACAAGTCTACTCAAATGAAAAATTTTCAATCCCCACTGCACTGAAATCCGCTTAGAAACAAGTATAGATCATTACAAAAGTGAAGAATAAAGTCCCAAAAGAGAAATAAACTGGCATAGTTTATACAATCTCTAGTGCTTACTGTAATGTGTGATAAGGTCACAAAACAAGCTGATCATTACAAACGTGAATGCGAGAGCATATGAGAAAGGTAGAACAACCAAAAATAGATCAATCAGCTTTAGTCAAACGTGTCTGCGATGTGTCTGATCTCTATTGATGGAGTTATCGCTAATCGATTTTGCCGCGGAATTTTATCAGATGTTTATCGCCCTTTGATTAATAAATCTCAAATAGGGTTCCTAGGTAAATTCTTCTATCTGCTATTCTCCATTATTTTTAGACTTTACTTTGAAAGCTATATGCGTTCATTGAAATTTAAATTTACTGTATTCAAATGTGTTTTATAGGTTTTTAATGTGTCCTAGCTTTATTGCAGACGATATTTCGACGTTTATCAAGCTTGAATCCTCAGAAAAATCTGAGGATACGAGCAGATGACGAACGTTCAGGTTGGGATTTGTAATCAGATTTGTTGGTAACAGAATATTAAATAAAAAAGGCTCAAACTTATTGGCAAATCAGTGAGCAGCATTCGGCCCAAAGCACAGAGTCTGCTGTGCATATAAGCATCACAACTTGTGCTTAAAAAAGTTCAGATCAAATTACAATGGTGAAGCAAGAAAACTAGAAATGACGCCAGTTGATGAATTTTATCATTTTTATTGTTCTCGAATCGAACGGACTAAATAATCAAACACGATCCCAAGAGGGATACCAAAACGATTTCTTGTCTTTATT
>JBAHVQ010220297.1:0-11155 GCA_036872915.1 Nanipora kamurai
GTTTATGTGTGTGTATTTAATTATGATCATCCCATCAGCACTCGTCCCCAGTCTCCCCCATGAAAAGTCCTGCCTAGTGTCATGCTGTGGCATGGCAGCTGCCATAAAATTAGAACAGAGGTTTCTACAAGTTTAGGAGTGCAAGATGACAAATTCAAGCACCGGAGATATGTGCCCCAAAATCTTTTCTTGGCGTTGTCTCCCCGAAATTTACTCAGGCCTAATCAAAACCCCTCCCCAGAGATGTCACGCTACTGTAATCGTTTAACGGACGTATTTTAATAGTCTGCAGTCTAGGTAGAAAATATTAGTACAATATTGAGGGATAAAGTATATAATAGTCAAACGAGTAAATAATTGTTAAAATCAACTTCGTTCCCTGGTTATTTTGCCTCCATGGCGGAAAGTCAGCAAAATGCCCCAGGACTTCATCAGAGCAATTGCCAACGGCCGGTTGGCTCACGTCGTAACTACGAAACAAATAATTAAAAATCAAAAAAAAATTTAAAAAACGCAGAAAAGAAAAATAAAAAAAAACAAAAAAAAATACTAAAAAAACTAAAAAAATAAAATAAACTTTTCTTTTATTAAATAAAACGTGGTGTTTGACAAACTATACATAGTATATCAATGCAAAACTTCAAAGGATGGAATTAGGAATTCATCTAAATCTGGATTTTAAGAAATTTTCCATCCCTTGAATTTAACCACCAGTTCGAAATAATGGTTTAGTTGAAGTCGAGAACCACATTTGAAACTTGTTATTGTTATATCATGAATTGTGGTTACTGGTAGCTTTTGTGATGAATTTTGTACTTGAACAAGTTTGCAAAGCGAAGAATATTTGATATTCATTATTCAAGTCAACACAGAGAGCGATAATAAACGAACTAGTAGTACATAAATTATCCTATTCAATCACCCAACACTTTTGGTTTTTGTGTTAAACACTAAAAATGAGTGTATGTTGGACCTTAGTGTTCAGTTACAAGGCGACAAGTGAAAGTTCCGTTCTGAGGTCACGAGCTTGCCTACGTCCACTTGTGATCTACAGTTCTGGTTGTCAGGAGACTGGTCAATCCAGATCCATACTATGGTAACGAATTTGAAGTTAAACATGGACACGAACATATAAAAGATATTTAAATCAGTTCACTAAAGTTCACTACTGCGTTAAGCTGTTTAAGATATTCTTGTGGAGAACATGAGAGTTGTGTTTGCTGTCGGAAATGTTTCCTGGAGCTGGAAACTACATGTATAATTAGTGGAAATAGCACTGTTTGAGTAGAATTAATGAAAAATTGTACTTGTGTCCATAATCCAAGTGTTATTTCGTATTAATTCCATTTCAATCGATTTTACGCGTCGAAAAAATAGCAGTTTTTCTTGGAAAAAAAAGTACTCCCGCTTCGTGAAACATCTTGGATGAGTGGTATTTTTTCTGTATACCACACATACAGGACTTGAGCTTGTATTTCAGGTAAATTCAAAGGAAAAGAACCGACGAGAATCACGTAAATTCGGACGAGTTGGAAATCTAAATTTAGAGATTGTGTTGGTATCACGTAAGGAGGAGGGACATGAACTAGGGGTCTGTTCACATTAGACCGAGTTATCCCGGATGGTGGGGATATATGTTATAAAGCGTACATCGAGATATCCCTACAGTCCGAGATAACTCTCCTCATGTAAAAGCTTTGCCCCGAGTTATCTCGGCTGTGATTTTGAGATACGCATGCGTAGTTGAGTCAAAGATAATCCTGACCTCCGAGATAACCGGATGGAAGCGTTCTCATGGAAGTCTAGTCAACCTTACCACCAGGGTTACCCTGTCGCTCAAAGCGAGTTACTCCAGTTATCTCGGCCTCAAGTGAAAAGTTTACGTTCGAAACAAGGAAATTGTATGGAAAGTGGACTAGTACGGAGATATCACATGGGATAGAAATAACCCGATCCCCAGAGATAACTCGCCCTGATACAAGATAAGAGTCTGGACTGCATAACAGATTTGTTGCATTAATATAGTGGATTTCGGGTTGAGATTTATTAATAAAAGATGATGACAATCGTCGGGGCAATCCCAAAAATCGACACTAAGGTGTGAAAAATTCTTGGGAAAAATTATTTCCCGGTCAAAAAGGGCGTAGTATTACGAAAATCCAGCTGGCTACTGCAGTGTTTTATAATGCCTAATTATTCAAATTGATAGTGCTCTTATTATTCATTTCCGGTATGCAAATATCTGTAAGATATTACAAAAGTATTGATGCGTACCGAAGTAGGGTTGTTGTTGCAGTCGTGTTGCAGTCGTGTTGCAAGCTCGAATAAATCTAAAAAATAAACTCATACTTAATATACTATGTAGAGTTTGTGGAACACCACGTTTCATTTTAACGCTGTTAACGTGGTGTTCCACAAGCTTTACGTAGTATATCAAATTATCACCATGCAAAACTTCAAAGGATTGAAACTCATGCTTCCCGACTTGTGATTTAATATTTGGCGACAAGGTAGAGAAATATCTGTAAGATGTTATAAAAAACATTGATATGTACCGATATAAATTTTGTTGTTGCCGTCGTGTTGCAAGCTTAAATAGATCACAATATATACTGATGCTTCTCGACTTGTGGTTTTACAGCTATAACTTTCTGTAATACGGGACTCCAGCAGGCCGCCAACCTTGTAGCATACGAGTTTGGGCATGTCGCTGGAGCTGCGAGAAATTTTTGATGTTTGCATGCTCCAACGCATAAAAAAATCTCAGCGGTTATTTTTCAATAAACCAGTTTAAAGCTCATCAGTCAACATTGTGATCACTTAAAGATATTTTCGCTTTGCTTGCGCTAATAGAACAAAGCTACAAAACCTAAACGGCAGATTTTCCCGGAGGGAGAAACACCCAGCCACGCCTCTCAAGTTTTTTTCCGCCTCAATCGGAATGCGCCGTAATGTAACGTATGCAGACGACTGCTATTGGCACATTTCCAGTTGCTATTAAATCTTTAGGGAAAGAAACGAATTTTATGTAACTAATGGCCAGTAAAAGGCTCAGTAAATTAAAATCAAGCGAACTTGAACCATCAGAAAAAGTATTAACAGACGAAGACGAGCATGAACTGAATTTGCACGGAAAATTATCGATGACGACAGACGATGATATGAAGAAATGGGAGAGAGATCGTAAAGGTTGGATTTCCGATTAACGATTTGCTGCTAGTGAAAGTGAAAGTTGCTGTGATTTTTTCTTTCGCTTTTATTAAACCACCCACAGTCGTAATTTCAGGCCTGTTAGAATCTCAGCAGTCTTTCTTAAGCTGGATTATTTTTGCGCACCAGTAGGAATTATTTGAAAACTGAAACCATATTTGATAATGATGATGATGATGATGATATAAAAACATTTATAAGTATGCTCTGTTGACGTTGTCGAAATTACTCTCTGCTGATCTTAATCGTGTTTACGGCTAACAAACAAAACAAAACACAAACAAAACGTTGTTAGAATTTTGAATTATAGCTTATTGGACATGTTAAGTAGTTTGATCGATGTCAGACTGATACTTTAATAAACTCAAAGTATTCTTAGTTCTTTTGTTTTGTATCCAATTTCCGTTATGAATAACCACGGTAGTATTACACGCCACTCAAAGCTGTCATTTGATTTTTAACTTAATTGGAGACTGTTAGTTATGATAAACCATGGGACAGTGTTCATTGGCTGTCCTGTTCATTGAACTATTGCTTGTGATATGGCTAAAATATAATTGTTTATCCCAGAAATATAAAAAATGTATATAAGTACATTTGTTACCAAAATGTTAAATGTATTCTTTGTTTTCCAGTTGAGTTCAATAACAGTGTTGATAGTGTGTCAGTTCACAGTGCAAATGGAGAGGAGTCCGATGAAAGTTCTGATGGGAGTTTTGAGAAGGTGCGATTACCACCAAACAGCATTTCACGTGGCCTCAGCATTTCTGTCCTAAGACAAAGGAGAGTTCATGTTAATTTTGACATTGTTGATACAAGAATTGCTGGTCGTCGAAATAAATATGTTGTAAGTAAAATAATGAAGGGCTCCAAAAAAAAGAAAACCCTATTAGTTCATCATCCTTTCCACCTGCAAAATGTATATAATGTTGTTGTGAGTGCTTTTTATTAATCTTTTATTTATTTTTAGCATAAACTACAAAAGTTTAAACTAAAAAAAATCTTAAACAATTCAACCCCTTGAGGACATTCCTTGCAGTGCAATCTTGCGTGCACCCATTATATTATCACAATGATTTGCATAATTCTTTGCATAATTAAATAAGCATAATTTAGCCACTAGAAAGTGAATATACGTGGCTATAAAAATTTTAGAAAAATAAAAAATACGGATACCAACTGGAAATTGTGATGAGGTGTGGACAATAAACTAATGGGGTTATTTTTTTGTGTGACCTAATCAAAAAGGTTTGGCCATCATAGCTAAGTTTACATATATTTCTGTAGGAAATAGTGACAACTTTTAAAGTACTTGTGAAACCAAAAATTGACATTCCATGTTTGATACCCTTAAGAGGTAAGCACGGAGTAATGGGGAATTCCATTGAAATTTTGTTCTTATCATTTGCCTTTGGCTTGATAGAGGCATGTGAAGTTTTTGCTTGATGATGTCACTGGTTGTGCAGGCTAGATGGAGTGAAATATTAAATGTTACATATATATGTTAGTATTGTTAGAAAGGCAGCAAAACTTTTCAGCAGCATTAGTATTTCAGTGCTTGATTGGCTGCTTGTCTCTATGTACATGTATTTATCACAGTAACACACTTGGCTGCAGATCCCTTTTCTCTTATGTCACAAAGTAAATTTTTTGTGATCTCTGAATGGCTGCTGCTAACCTCTTGCCATCTGTGAGTTTGCCCAAAGGTTCTTAATGTGAGAAATAGTAATTTTCAGAATTATCCATCTCACTTGAAAATATGACTGGTATTCACTTACACCTTACGGGGTCTTGTTGCCTAATAAGTTGCCTTGGTAATAATATAAATACGAGCATCCAGTCAAGTATTTAAGTACTAACAATGCTTCCAAGTCTCAATGTCTTCCAAGCAATACCAGTGTAGATATCCAAGATCTAAAATTTCACTTACCTAGCCTGCTCAACTAGTGACGTGATCAACCAAAAACTTCAAATGCTGATATCAAGCCAAGGGCAAATGACAAAGAAAAAACTGGATTCTCTGTCACTCCGTACTTACCCTCTAATAAAAGAGGATTTATGCGATAAATTTCACTATTCATGCATTTTCGTCGGTCACTAGCCATGATATATTAAAGAACATACACATGGATAGCGTCGCTAAAACAGTGAACCAATCACAACTCTCTGCATATTTATCACAAGCCAGTGGGGTGGGGTTGCTTCATTTGTATAGATATGGACAACGTCAGTTTACTGTTTTCTTGTTTTTCGATGCCCTGAAAATTCCCCGTAAGATTTCAATCATCATTTCAATATATTTTTCTTGTATTGCTTTATTTTTTTATTATGTAAAACAAACAGATTTCATTTTCCGGTTGTCTGTTCACTTAAAGATGCAAAGAGGATGTCACAACGTGGTAAGAACATCAGTGACCCACTCGGCTATACAGGACGAATAAATAAGTTTGCAGCTCTGACATTCTAATTTGCAATGATGCAAAGTTATTGCAAAGACTTTGTTTGCCATGTTTGCGCCTAATGTAAAAATTAACATACCGTATTTGTGAAACATTTGCACCTAATGTGAAGCTGCAAATACCGTATTTGTGAAACGTTTGCACTATTCTGCAAAGTTTCAAATACTGTTATTGCACTAAATTTGCTTCGTAGCAAAACCTGTTCAAATTCATTTATCAAGTTTGCAGTGTTGCAAACTGATGTGTAAATATGTTTCAAAGCCGTAGTGATGCAAATTTGAAATTGCTACCATGGCAAACTAAATACAGATTTACTTGGAGATAGCAACACCTCATGGGCCAGTTTTTTGTTCTTCCCACTTGTGAAGTTATCTGTATATCTATAACTGAACAGACAATGGGAAAATGAAATCTAGTTGTTAAAGAGAACGTTGATTTTTTTGGTTTCATAAGCTAAAGGGTAAGTTAGATAAACGACAAAAAACAAGCCGAAATGATTGTAAATCGTGATATATTCAAGAAAACTCAAGAATTGACATACCAATGGTGGGAATAAAAAAGCCAATACCGGCCAACAATTTTGAAAAAATATAAAAAAAACAAAACATAATCCGAACAGTAGCATCTTATAAACCCAAAATATGAGTTAAGAACAAGACAAAGAGGTGAATCGGTGATGTTTCGATTTTATTCCACAATCATCATCAGACTAATTGAGTTATTACTTATTTTATGATGCTGGTAATATTTTGAAACTATTTCAGGTTCAAAAGTAACCGTGCTCTGCCATATAGGTTGGAACAAAATAAGGTATCAAGCCTGGGATATATTGCAGGGACAAATAACGTCATGTGCAGTATGTAAAAAGTTTGTACTGTGGACAAAATTTTGCCCCAAATAGTTCATGCCTCAGCCATGAACTCCTGGGAGCTTATCGCCGGGCGTCCTTTAATTACCGAAAACGTTGAAACCTAAGAAAGGGTTAAATTCCAACCTGATTCCATAAAGCATAAAATGTGTAAATCTAATTCCATGGTTTTCTCCCTTATGTTCTGCTAGCTCTACCATCTTGTTGTAACTCAAGCACCTGGACTTGACAGTGACAGGGCAACCATAGAACGTAGATATTCAGATTTCTACAAACTTCACAAAGAACTAAAGAAAATGTACCCAACATTCATAAACACTATTGAATTTCCTGAGAAAAAACTCCGCCACAACCTGGACAGCAGTTTGATTAGCTCGCGGTGTAGAATGTTGAAGCAGTTTGTCCAGAAGATTTACGAAAACGAGGTGATTAGAACTTCAGCTGTATTTAAAAAGTTCTTTTATATTTCGTCGTTACAACAAGGCTGTCAGTACATCTGTGGCGGCCAGTTTGAGGATGCGTTAAATTTTTTACTGAACGGTTTACATCTCCAACAAAAACTAGCTTTGGACTCGAGCGAGGAGGTGATAGCAACATTGTGCAATATTGTCGAGTGCTACATGTCACTGGAGAACTACGAGGAAGTTATAAAATACAGTAATGCTGCGCTGGAGTTGATTGAAGACAGTATTTCCAATGTTCACCTGCTACCTCTTCTTCAAACATTGAAGGATGCTTACGCCATTGTGGGCAAAAATACTAACGAAACCGAAAGAAGAATTAGAGAAATCATAGATTTAAACCAATTGGAAGTCGATCATTTGCCTTCTTTAAGAGAACTGGCAGTGAAGAGATTTACACATTTAAAGAAATGATTTTACAGGTCAGAATTGGCTTAGTGATTTTAGTTAATGCAATTCTAAAGTTAGTAGAAATTATGAATTTTATTGCAGAGTAATGCCTAATTGTACAAAGCTTGATTTCTTAAGGCGTATTGTCTCTTATTTATTTAGTTTTCTAGATACTTCGGCTTCGCCTGAAGTCTTCCTTATATGGCGGATAAACGTTGTCGGAATTTGTTAGTCGCAAGCTTCACGATGTTTTATATTGGCGGCGCAAGGATCTTGTAAATTGTCGGGTTTGTAGATCTGATGCATTCTTTGACTGAGTTAGATTCAATTTTTAGTAGTACACGTCGAAATTTCCCTGTTGACTCTTAAAATGTGAACGTTAGACGCCAGTTAGGCCACAAGATTGGCCGTATTTATACTAGAGACGGATCATCCGTCTGGGACGAGCTTGGGCAAAGAATCTGGTAGCTGGTCTGATAATCCGTCTGTGTATAAATACGGGCAAGCAGACGGATCATCCATCCACACGAGCTATCGCGATAGTCCGTCTTGTGAGACGAACCATTGTGGGTAACTCGTCAAGACGGATGATCCGTCTTTGTGTATAAATGCGGGCAGAAGACGAACTCGAAATCGAAAACTACACGTCGTTAGTATAGTCAGACTCGTCTAGTATAAACACGGGACGAGCCACACGACACACTGGCCGTATTTATACTAGAGACGGGTTATCCGTCTGGGACGAGCTTCGTTCAGATTTTGTTTTGCTATGCGCTGTAAAGGTTTTTAATTCACATCAGTCCGGGCTAGGGGGTTCTGCTACCTTTCTCTCTGCCGCCCAGTAAATAGCGACACACCTATGTACGCATTGCGTACCTGTTTTCAGTGCTAATCATAACGAGGATACCTTCGAAAGGGGTAAGGTTGGTTTCTGTCATACTCCTTCCATTAAATCACAAGGTATCGTTAACCTTAAGTAGGAACACGCGCTGAGGGGAGCAAAATCAAAGTACCAAGCTTCGTGTATTTTTTTTTTTTAATTTTATTACATTTTTCGAGGAATGACTGACCCAATTTACAAGTTTGTGAGCCATCATCCCTTCGCATATTCATGCTAAAGATTTTCATTGAAAATTAGCATCATTGTTACTAAATAGCTCATTTCATTAGACTTGACGGCCAACCAACAATTTCTCGATGCAAGTGCACGTACGCTTTTCAATGTCTTCCAAAGTTACTTTGTTGATCCAAGTATGGATGCGGCAATCCAAAATTCGAAATCTCTGTCTTCGTACAGTATTCCAGAAGATAAGTTTCAAGTTACAGCTGTTCTCCATTTAGCTCCTTTAACCAAGGAAGAAGTGTTTTTATTTCTTGCCTCCAGTTAGGCAGGGTTGCCACAGGGTTGTCTTGGAGATGGAGTTTTTGAAGATTTTTGCACCCCTGGAGAGCTTTTAAAGACGCAATGCTATTGATATCTGGCGTTATATACAATTAAAGGTGAATTTATTTAAAACAATTTGCTTAAAAACCAAAAAAAGTTTGAATAATAACTTCACATAAAAAACAACAAATCAGTAAAAAGGGTTTCCATGAAGAACAAGTCAGGAACTACATGTACATGACTTTCCTAAAACGTGTTGCCAATTCCTAAACCAATACACAACAGCCAATAATTTTATAAAAAAGTATCTGCAATTTTGGCTTTGCAAATTCTAATTTGTGAAACTCCAATATAGTTATGGCACTGATACTTAAAAGTATTGGCTGATACGAAAAGCTGTATACAAGATTCACATGCCCCCACGGAAATCCTGAAACAATAATTAATAGTATTGTTGGTTTACCAATGACAGCAATGTTATGACAATTTTGGAGAATTTTACAAGCGTAAATTATTCAAGTAGTTTGTCAATGCTTGAGTAAGACTGACTATGTTGGTGCAGAGGATACGATTATTTTTCAATGACAATGTTTCCAAGTAAAGGAGACTCAATGTTCCTCGTTTTGCCACTGTTACCAGCTTGTTGTCATCGACAATGAGTGTTTTGACACACTGGAGCATATTGCAGTCATCAAGCTTTGACAGGTTGTTCTTAGAAAGGTCGACTTCTGTCATGAGAAGAAGTTGTTCCATATGATACAAGCATGATAAATTCTGTAAGGAGAAAATAGTGCATGATATAGGAATATGTAATATAATACACAACATGTTAAACGTAATACGTATTACATATCAGGTTTAATATGTAATAAATATTAATTATTTAATATATAACTAATGATTATTGGCTATAGTCATCTCGTATCCAACAAGCGCGAGTATAATATATGTTTTATTGAAAACAGTCCCAAAATATTGTATATCTTGCTGATTTTATTTTGCAAAAAACGATCAGAAGATCGTTAAACTTACGCTCGCATTGTAGGGCACGGAATAATGACTGAGATCTAATGTCCACTAAGTCAATCAAAACTCTAGAAATGCGTCATTCAATGTCCCAGTTTTCAATAATGTAAATTACCATGATCACCTTGTATTCCTTTGTTCTCCGAGAACGTTTAAACTACGAATTTTCCTCATGGCTCATATAATAGAAAATTTGCCTTTGTCTGGCAAATTTTCCTCAAGAATAACATGAAGGGAATTTAGCAGACAAAGAAATCCTTTGTTTTGCACTAAATTTTCCACATGAATAACACGAGGGAAATTTTGGAGGACTAAAGGCCCGTTTATAGTGGCAATTTTTCTGATCTTGATGCATGCGATCAACTGGATTCGCTCACGAAAGGGTTGGACCCATTTGTGCAAGCTGGCTGGTTTAGCACTTTTGTGGGTGGGTCTATTCGATGACATGCCTCAGGATGAGAAAAGTAGCAGGGAAAATTGCCAGTGCAAACGGGCCTTAAAGAAATCCTTTGTCTCGGACGAAATTTCCCTCATGTATAACATGAAGGAAAATTAGAAGATAAAGACTGTTTCTCCCTGAGGTGAAGGCCATGTGGAGGAACTGGCTTCTCTAAATCTTCTTCCGTAATTATGGTATAACAAGGTTTTAACATGACTTGAGGAAAATTATCGACTAAACTTCCTGTACTTTGGAATGATTTGTAAAAGTTTTCTCCACAAATCCTTCCTCGTGTACAGGGAAATTTAGTCACTAATTATCCTTAAATCATACATAATCAACCATACATAATGCATCATACATTATACATCATACATACTACATTACACATAAGTCTCACTGTACCATTCTGCTTAGGTCAACTGATCTTGAGTTTTGGCTCTATGATAGAAAAATTCGGAATGAGGTCATCTGGAATACTGGTTCGTCAAAGGCTAAGAACTGTATTGACCTTTTCAATACTGACGTATTCCCGAAGTTGAATAAAATCCTCTGGTGTTTTTTGAAATCAGTACTGTAGCTAGACGATGTGGTATACGCTGCTTAGATCTCGCGGCTTGCCATTCTTATAGTCATCATATTGTCGTCAGTGGTCGCTAAAATTTTCTAAACAGCAAGCCTGAATAGCAATTTGTGAATAGCGATTTCGGAATATCACGCCTATGCATTGCTAGTGTACTGCACAAGTAAACACCCACCAACCATACGATGATCGCAGCAGCAAGCTACATAACTACAAGGAGCCACCTTAAATTAACCAAAACCAAAAACATTCAGAAACTTAGCCAGAGATTGACCAGGCGGGAATCTCAATTTTAATACGAATATTAAAGCCCAGCATAGAATGCGAAACAAAGG
>JBAHVQ010220307.1:0-11153 GCA_036872915.1 Nanipora kamurai
GTAGTAAGATCAATGCTAGTAGGCCAACATTTTGGCCGTTTTAAAGAAAGTATCAAGAAAATTAAAATGGAAATTTTGGCCAGTATTTGGCAATACATCACACAGGAGTAATTTAAACCTCTAGTCCAAATTTAGCAAAAGAAGCTCATGCAACAGAATTTGAAATCATTTCGCTTTTCTATGTTAAAACCATGATCGCCTCCGATTCCTTTGTTCTCAGTTCTCACAGGGAGTTTGAACGTCAAATTTCCTTTATTTCTCGTGCAAGAGGGAAATTTTGCCACAGTCTACTAAATTTCCTTCATATATAGCATATTAATGACGGAAATTTAGTAAAAGACAAAGCATTCCTTTGTCTACAAATTTCCCTCAAAAAACACGCATCAGGAAAATTAGAAGTCAAAGGATAATTAGCCTTCAAGGTACAGGCGGAGAAACAGAATCCAAGTTGTCGACTCTGTCAAGTCGGCGCTCTCGAGTTTTCCTCGCCGATCATAGTATTATCGGGAAGATACGTTCGGCCACCGGGAAATTTAATCGATAATTTTTTCTCTAGTAATGGTATAACTCCATTGCCTGCCATGAGCACGCTCTGGTATTTTACCATGGCTAACACCAGACGATCTAGCAGAGCCCTGGCCGTCAAAGGGTCAAACTTCGTCAATGACCTTAAATTCAAACGAAATACATGAGAGTACCATGTAAGTGGGTTCTTCGTAAATGTTTCCAGCAGCTATCGCAGTTGGACTCTGGACGTGATCTGGTTCTAGAAATTACAATGTGTGAAACTCATCAAAAATAAATAAACGCAGTAGCTGTGACCACTGAACATCGTTCAAGATGCTACGACGACGACGACAGCATGAAATAAACAAGAGCATTGCAACAAAAGCAACAGCAACCAAAATAGCAGCACTAACAAGAACAGCAAAAACATCAACGTCCAAATCAACATCAAGAACAGCAGTAACAACAACAGCAACAATAAAGACAGCAACAACGTAAAGAGCAAAAAAGATACTGTCGAAAGCAACCGTAATATAGAGCAAAAAACATGAACCGACAAACAATATCTTGTAAATTTACAATAAGACGAAATTGATCACGGTGACACGCGTAGATTTATAAAGAGTCTATGACGTTAGCAAACAATTACATAAACCAAGAATGACATAAGGTGCGAAAACTAAGAAAATTGTTAATATTAATAAGAAATAAAAAGTGAGTTTAAACTAATAGTTTTGAGCACATCGAGTACGACTGTGAATTTAAACTGGATTTAAGACCATTGATAAACAATATTTCATGCAGCAAACAATCGAACTTTCCTTGCCATTTTCGAAGAACTGATCTAACATTTGTTTTTTTCTTATTCATGTTAGCAATTTTCTTAGCAATTTCTTAGCAATTTTTCTTGTTTGTCGCCTTTTGGCGGTCATTATTTGTTACTGTAAGTGCTTGCAAAGTTATAGACTCTATGTAAATCTACAAATCATTTAAACTTAAAATGATATTTTGATGGCATCGAAACGTCGTTCATCAAAAATTGATATTTTACCGCTTGCATTTGTATCTCAGTAAAAAAAAGTTCAACCAACAAACAGTATGTAGAAGACACAAGAAAACCTCGCCAGAAAGAGGTAGAGTAAATTTTAGTAACTTAAGTCAATCATTAGTTGTTTTGAAATTGACATTAATGGGACTTTAGAAGTAATACTTAATGTTCTTTTTCTACATAAACTTAACTCCTCCCCCAATAAAAAAAGGTTTAGACGTAATCTTCTATATGGACCTTGTTGTGTCCACAATATTATGGATTTACTAGTATCACCAGGGTTCGCAAAATCGCTTTCCCAGCGTCCCACGGCAACGTGAATTTTCGTTCGAGCAGCTACCATCACCTTAATGACGTCCCGTTGGGCAACCAAAAAATGACACCTAGGGAGGTGAATAGCCAGCCGGTTATTGCATTTTAACAATTAATTGTCAGCCGGTTATCACAATTTTAAACTTGTCATCTCATTAACTTCCTTAACAAAGCTTTTCTGGATGATTTATTAATTCGATTTATCAACAAAAGTTTACAATAAAAATCATTTACTGACGAGTTAACGTTGCCGTAGGTCTTCAATCCACACCCATGATACTTTGCCAAGAATGCGGTACTGCGAGTTTATCGCGAATATTTGACTGTATCAGGTAAGTTTGAAAATTATATTTTTAAGAGGCAATTTACCAGTAATGGGCAAGTGAGAAATCGTTAACGGCAACCAAAGTTTCAGTGACACCTGCCCAAAAGGCAATCTTATCTTCCCAAATTTTGAGAGCCCTGATATTACGGAACGGTTAAATAAAGTACACAGAGAGAAAATTTTCCCTTTGCAGAAACAAGTCTCTGTTATTCACCAAACGACGCGTTTATACTCTGAGTGTTGAGGTTTACTCTTATTAATAACGTTTCCTGTAACATGCTAGCTGAAGTCGTCAACAAAACACGATGATGAAGTTTCACCTTACCTGCATTGGCCCCGTTCTGGGACAAAAATTCCTACGCAAATACAAAATAATTGTTAAGAGCTTGAACAATCCATGGGGGCGTAATTAAAAGTAAAATCCCGTGACAATACTGCAAGACACGCAAGAAGGGGTAAACTTATCAAGAGAAATCTTCAATCATACCTTTATATTAATTTTGAAATATGAAATTAGTTAGTCAGCTATTACAATGTTAAAACAAAAGTTGGAAGAGGTCGAGGAAAATAGCATAATTTGACCAAGGCGACTCGTTCAATTACTAGCCAATGTCAACGTGAGAAGCAAATAACCGATCTACAAGACATTGTCTAATCTAATTTCTGAACTTTTGTCCATTTCATCCCTGGATGACTCTTGTGATGAACTGTCTCCTTGACTGTCAGTTTCTCATGGCACAGTTGAGGACATTCACTTAAGATTTCATGAAACGAGAGTTTTAGAATCATCGTATACTATACCACCCTGAGGTTGATTCTAAAGTAAAATCAAAAACTGCACATCCATCCTCATGGATAGCGTTCAGTCGTCACAACAACATCTCCTGGGCCCGGTATTTCAAAACCCAATTAGCTTAACCCAGGATTTGTGAAAATTTTGTGAATGAATTACTGCAAATGTAGGAAATGATATTTAAAATTTTCTGCTCATGTATCACGTAAATATGGAAAGGCTTTATCCAGAAAAATTTTAACTAAAGTTATCAAATTGAACATGTCCAACAAAACCGATTAAATTTTAACCCTGGGTTAGCGGTAACTGTCCTTTGAATAACCGGGCCCTGTAGTTAAATTGCATAAAACTCGGATCGAGTCGACGCGATAGCTCAACTGGTAGAGCAGCGGTCCGATAACCCCATAGTGTGAGTTCGAATCCCGATCGAGTCAGCTTTTTCAGTCGACTTTAGGACAATAGTTTCAGCTAAAAAATGTTTTTGGATTGCTTTATGAATCATCCACATTTTTCATGTACATAGGAATTGTTAATTTTATGCCACATTTTTCTTGTACATAAACTGTAGTCTAGGAACACACGTTTGTTTCACTTTGCTACTGAGTGTTTACCCTGGATAGATAAAGAGCTTCCTCCCTCACTCATTTACTTGCAAACCCCTGCTTTTGAAACCATTCAAAATCCTTCACATTATTCCAAACTGTGATACGTTCGTGACTCCTATCCAAAGTACTGAAGTCTAATCTTCACTACCACGACCTGTTTGAAATGCCTTTGGTTAGTTTCGCTAATAACTCGCTTTTCTTCGATTTGAGGTCAATCCATGAGATGACATTAGCTGTTAATAATGAGTTCCGATTTATGTTGAGGGCACCCTGAAAGTGCGCGCAAATCTTTTGTTTTTACGTTTATAAATGAAGTATTGCACGGTCGGGCGATTGAACCTAAATGTTGCTATTGACTGCTTTCGTCATTATACCAAAAGCATTACAATGTGTTCATTGAGTGTGGAAGTGCACACATTTGCAGGTGAACGGTGAACAAAAACAGAAAACAAAGCTTCGTTTCCGGGCAACTTTTCTCGATTGACAGTACTTTCTCCACAGCCTTTACTCCGACATATCTAAATATTTGTGACAACCGAGTTAAGTAATTGCATTTAGTTCATTTTAAATTTAACATTTTCTATTTACCATTTACAGACACGTCACAAAAGATGAAAAGTAACGTGCAGGCTCATATTGTTATTTTCACGAAAACTTTGGCCACTAATGCGCATAAGCAAATTATTATTTGTTGGCAGTTATTGGCAGGCGTAGTTGCTGCCTCGCAGGTAATCAAATGGCGAAAGCACATAAGTGAAATGATAAAACGAGACAGATAAATACTTGGCAGGGTAACTCTAAAAAAGTTTAAAGTTAATTAGCTGTTTTAAAAAAAGGTTTTCATAGAACAGGGAAGATGAGGGTCTTTCAGACATAAAATATTAACAGACGATGCCTCCTGCTTACCATTTGAAGATCTTGCTTAGCATCTTTCGCAAGTTCGAACGCTAAAATACGAATATTTCATATTGGAATGGAGTATTTCAAACAGGAAGCAAAGAACTAATCAACTAACAAATCAATTTACCAATCAACCAAGAAACCGTACTCCCGACCGATGGAACTAACGACCAAGTTACCAAACAAACAAGTAAACAACTAACCACACCAACAATTAAAATAGACAGACAAACAGCCAAACAGCCCACAAAATTTACGATTTACGGTAGATAAACGGATATATACATATATACATAATTACATAAATACAAAAATCAATAAATATACAAACAAAGAAATAAACGAACCTAGGAACGAATATAGGCAAATAAACATCAGATCATATAATTATCGACTTTTTAGAAAACCAAACGACATGGCTTCCAAAATAATTCAACTAATACAAAGTCAGTGAAACAACCATAGCAGAACATGCCCACCAATGTACACAATACAGAGAAATCTTCAAGTCACATATCCAAGAAATATCATAGCACTAACACGAACACTATATTAGTAGTAAGAACTTCAGGCTTTCATCATGTTGATTTTAGTTTAATATTTATCTGAGCATTTGGCCCGCGTACGTGGGCCACAAAGAGACTCTCAAAGTAGCTCTCATAATTCTCTCTAAAGACGGCTCAAGCACACGGACCGAAAACTCAGATAAACATTAAAGAAAATCAACATGGTGTAACCCACAACTTCCCGCTACCAATAAAGAGTAACTTCATCATGGAAAACCTTCAAGCCACTCCAACACGAACAACCACAGTAATTATATTTGACCAGGTAGCACAGAATATCTACATACGCGTCCTAGAGTCAGCGCTGTCAGGAGGGACATATTTAACCTAAAGGTTAACAACGAAACCACACGTTAGGAAGAACATAAAACAGAGTAACTACCAAATGAAAGCACTTTCTAGTGTAAACAAACTTACATCAGCACCGCTAAATACTAGTTGCATAGTTTCTTCTATGTTGTCTGTGACGACCACTTTTCTCAATGCCTAAAATTGATGAGAAATTTCATAAAAAAAATCCAAACGTAAGTACGTGATGTGACAGACAAGGTAAGTATGCATTTACAGTATTAGTCATGATGAATGATATATGACGTCAGGGGGGGTTAATGAAGGAATGGGAACATTGAAAAGAGGCCAATAAAAGAAGAGGCAACGAAAGGGATATGAAGGACAGAACGGAGTTGGTTGGCAAGGGGAAAGGAAGAGAAAAATTGAGGAGGAACGATATGGAAAGAAAAGGGAACGACAGGAAAGTCATACAAAAGGCAGGAAAGGAAAGCGAAGGGCAGGAAAAGAAAGCGAATAGAAGAAAAGGGAAGGAAAGGGGAGGGTGGAAGAAATGGGAATTAAAAATGATGAGAAGCGAGGGAAATGGAAGAAAAGGAGAAGAAAAGAAAGGAAAGAAGACAGGAAAGGAAAAGAGAAAGGTCGACTAAAGAAAAGAAAGAGAAGCGGAGGAAAGGATGAGGAGAAAAAATAGCTGAACAAAGTTAACAAAATGGCCTGATTAATAAATTACTTCAGTCTTTAATGAATGTCTTGTTTGGTGAAATTCTCCGTATATTAACATATAGCACTTCGTCTGAGAGCAAAACAGCATTTTTTTGCTATTTCGCAATGATTTGAACTGTGCTTCACCAATCAACATCCTTAACTCGAACTGATGAAGATTCTTACCTCTCCCAAAGCTTCTGGATCACCATACAATGGGGAAATATGGCGATACATCTTCTTAACATACTTGTTTCGAATGAACTCTTCTCTCTCTTCTCTAGTTAGAAAAAAATACCGTCGACTTTTTTTGTTGACAAATGGAAAAGTAAGTTTTTAAAGTACATATATCAGGAAAATTTATTTTCGACCGATGAATCGGCCGTATTGAGAGGATTCTAACGAGATATAACAAAGCCTTAACGAACTAATATTCCCAGAGATATTTTGCCATAAACAGGACAAAAATCAGAGTTTTTGAATTCATGGCCGGGAGAAATTGGTCTGGGACCTAATCGAGCTTATGACGTCAAATCGGGAACAGAAGTTTTGTAAACAAATAACTGTAAATGTTGATGCCTGCTGCGATCTTGCAAGTTATTGTGGCCCGAGAAAGTAGATTAATCAACGGATATTTGGATATTAACTTCTTAAGGGATTTTTTTGACCAGTTTTAAAAAGGAAGAAACCAGTGGCGATTAAATTAGGTCGAAAAACAGCAAAAGAGCAATGCTCGCAGTCGACTCTAGACTTCAGTCAGCACTATATTCCTTGCTATCGAGAAGTGGAATTCAACTGCTTTGTATAAGACCAATATCTTCATTGGGACAAGATAATTATTTGTACGAGTTTCCATCTCATCATTTACATAATGCAACTTGCAGAGTGGTCAAGAGGACCAATATGTACGCATAAATCCAAGCACATCTATTCGTGTTTTGTTTTTACATTGCGTCACATTCATAAGTTTACTCTCCAGTTTAGAATATTTTCCTCAATAATCTGCTACATATAGTCTGTACGATCATATAAAAATGGGATGCTGCGCAGGCAGTGTAAAATAGCACAAAAAGTTGAAAGGTTGGTAGACTGCCGAATTTATCATGAAGAATTTTGGGACCATAGCTCGCAACGTTACAATTCTTTATGATAAATTCGGCAGTCTACCAACCTTTCAACTTTCTCTACTCTGTAAGTTTACTTTCGTCATTTGTTGAAGGAAGTTTCCGACTAGCGAACAAAAACTGCAGGAACGGTGATATTATAAACAGAAACCCGATGTAGCCATTTGTGCCATATTGTCAGGTATACACAAAACCAAACTCACTTTCGCGTTGAACGGAAGACATCGGTCAAATGGTGTTTTAGAATGTATGTGCTATGCTATCAAACACTTACGCACATCTGCCTAGGTCATTACATGAGAAGATTAATCAATCATGCATTGTGAACGCGGCTTAAATCTGCTTTCTCCATAAATATATTTTCTTTATAATAGATTAAGACGTCGATCAGGATATTTCTTCCACTGACTCTCTTTCCCTTCGAGAAATGCAAACCCTTCTTTTCAAAATTATTTTGGTTTTTTGAAGAACTATAAAAACAACGACTTACCGAGAATCAGTCTAAAATGTCTGCAAGAGGGAAGTTCAAATCTTGAAATGAATTAAATTTGAAGGGAAGGGAGATCAAGTTTCAATATTATTTTGATAGCTTTTCAGCCGCAAAATATTACAAGGAATATTGCACATGTAGGAGTACCGTGTGAGAAACTATCGTAAAATTAACTATATTATAGACTCCAAACCACAGTTTTGGGCCAATTTGTTTTTATTTTACCTCCAACCTTAGAAGTTTATGGCAGGCGCCATAAATATATTTATTCATAAACTCTAGTGTGGTACAGAGTTTTCGGCCACTGAGATAAATCGTATTTGAACACACGTAAAAAATATAAAACTTTCACATACAAAGATACCGGTTCAACGATCCAATGAAAAACCGGGTTTGGCATCCCATTTGACCAATCAGACCCAATGGCAGAATTCGTGACTCAATTTCCGGCGACAGTTTGTCGATTTCATGTTTTTGGTTCGTTTGCCGGCGTTTCTGTATGCGAACAAAACAGGCTTTTTCGACGACAACCACATCAAGACGTTTAAAATGGCTGAAAAATTCTTTCAACTAAATGACCACGATGTAGAAACCTTTATTGAAGACGAAGAAAACCAAAATACTAAGAGGGAAACATTACAAGACACTGAACTTGTTCATTCATTCATCGCGAACGAACGTGGAGCTGATCAACCGATAACAACGGAGCAAATATGCCCTCCGGAACTTGATTGTTTTCTGAGCAAATTTCTCTTGGCTGTAAGAAAAAAGAACGGTGATGAATATGACCCGACAACTCTTTGAGGATTCCTATCTTCTGTTGAACGTTACCTCAAGAAACATCGACACAGCGAGTCTGTTACAACAGGACAAAACTTCGCCAGACCAAGAGAAGCCCTCTAGTCTAAACAAAAACAACTTAAAAGCGAAGGCAAGGGAAGTAAACCTTTCGAAGCTTCTTCTCTAAACCAAGAGGAGATTGATATTCTTTACGAAAGAGAAGCCATGGGTATGAATAGCCCTCGAGCACTCATCAACGCGCTTTGGTTTAATAATTGTCTGCATTTCGGATTACGCGGCGACAAAGAACAGCGTGATTTGAAGTGGGGAGATTTCGTTCTCAAAACAGACATTAGTGGTAAAGAATATCTTGAATATTGCACTGAAAGGCAAACAAAGACAAGGCCTCGGGGCAATCCAGTTAACACAAGACCAGTAAAACCACGTATGTACGAGAACCTTACAGATCCTCCCGAGCGAAACCCTGTGTTTTTGTACAAGTTTTACAAAAGTAGATGGCCCGAGAAGACTTTAGTTAACGATGCTCCGCTTCACCTCTCGATTAATCACACAAGCGCTAGCAAACTAGCTCTGCCGGAAACTAAATGGTTCAAACCTCAGCGGATGGGTGTGAACAAACTTAATTCGTTGATGAAAGACCGTGCAGAAGTGGCTGGCATTGGCTTTGACAAACGGATAACTAATCACAGTGCTCGAAAGACACTCGTTCAAAAACTACAGGATAACAACGTTCCTCCAACGCAGATATGTTCAAGTGACAGGGCACAAAAATTTGCAGTCGATAAGTAACTACAGTTCACTGAGAGATCAACAGCAAGAAGCAATTTCTTCCATTTTGTGTTCAAGTTCATATAAAGCAATTCCAGGACAGTCCCTCCAACTCGAAGAAGGTTGTGTCGCTAGAAATGCAAGTAAGCTATGAAAGTGTCACGCCGTCTGGACTTTTTCATGGTAATTATATTAGTGGAGGAACATTCAATGTCCATGTTTCTTCTGCTTCTTCTTTGGGGTTCACTAAAACAATAACATAGAGTCCTAAACGAAAAAGACTTCGCCGGCTCATTCCATTGGAAAGCAGCGACAGCAGCCAAGGCGACAGCCAAGAGAAGGACCACTGATGAGTAATGATTTTAATAAGTTACGTTTTTTGGTGGCATTTGGCTCTTCAATCACATTTTATTTTATACTCTTTTAGATGAGGTGTTCGTTCGGTTTCTTTCCTACTTGTTCATACTATTGCCATACACGAATTTTCCTCTTGTTTACTTATGTAGACTATTTCTATTACATGAGCACTTGGTGATATTAAATTTATCTTCTCGAAGATAAATTCCATATCACCGCGCGCTCATGTATTATGTGGAACTTGCCGTCGAAGACTCCATGTGTAAATATGCGAAAAGTGCATATTTTGATTTTTAACGGAAACAAATTGTTCAGTATTTGAAAATATTAAAATGTGATAAATTTAATAATCTCTAGAAAAGCGTTTTTCATACTGGACGATGCTCGGGGGAAGTAGTCAGATTTTAGCTCCAAAGTCCGAATATTGCAGCCCCAGAAATACGACTACGCGCTTGGAGCGCTGACTTTTTCACGTTCCTTCTCAACCTAAATCTGTCTTTCACCATATTAGCTGGCCGTAAAATTCCTTTAGAAGTATATATATAACATCTGTTGATTTCCCCTACCTTCTCAAACCACAGTAATTTGTTTAGATCACAACAAACATCGACATTTGCAGATATTTACTTGCAAGACTTAGGGCTTCCGTTCCCGATTTGATGCCATAATCCCGATTCGGAACCAGAACAATTTCTCCCGGCCATGAATTCAAAAGGGTTGATTTCTGAGGTGTTTTTATCAAAATAGCGCCGAAAATTTTGTTCTTTAAGGCTGTAAATAATAATTCGAGAATGCGCAAGGTCACAGGACAAAAACAGCGTTTCGTATACTTTTTCACGCTGCAAGAAAATGAGAAGGCTTACGCCATCATATATACACCTTCAAATACGCTATCCTTTGCAGTAAAGAGAACTTACACCATCATTACTATGTGTATTACTTACTACCCATTATCATGTATATTATTGTGCATCAATTCGAGTCACTTAAAAAAAAACAAAAAAACATTTTTCCCGGGTTCCTTCACTCGTGGAAGCACGGGAGAACTCAAAATACGGTGTAAACAGTCGCCCTGCGAGTTCGCGTCCCCACTTCAAATTTTTCTTGTTCACCCAAACTTCCACTCCTGTTTCTATCATTATATGGAAACAAGGAAAATGTTTATGATTTTTTAACTGTGATTGGATCTACTTACATGTGTGATGAAAGTCATGTTTTATAAAGAACTGTCGAAGTGATAATGAATGATGTTTGACAAAGCTTTCTTTGTTCTTGAAATATTTTGATTTTTTTTATATGTCATCGGTAACGTCATAAGTTTCGTTAAGTACTTTGACTTCTAAATATCTGAGGAATATATCAGGTATATCTGAGGAATATATCAGGAATATCGGAGATTACTCAACGAATACATTTGAAGCGTTCCATGCGAAAGTGTTTCATGACACCAAATACCACTTGATCTTAAACTTAAACGTCAAAAGTACTTTTGCCATACTTTCTTGATAGCACGAGAGTTATAACACACTTTAAAAAGACGACAAATTTTTTTATTGTAGACATG